>JAHTLZ010002451.1:0-17901 GCA_023846285.1 Phrynocephalus versicolor
ATTCTGCCCTCTATTCACCCATTTGAAGAGCAAATTATTCAGATTTTACACACAAACTGAAATATATGTATTTTCGTGAAATGTCAAAGCGGCAATTACCAGAATTGCAGATCTTGAAAGAGTCTTTCAAAGCACAACCATTTCAGCAACTGTTAACCAGTCGTCTAAAATTATATGCTAAAATCAATAGCCAGGTTTGAAGCAGTGGATATTAAAAACAAATAAACAATAAACTAGAGTCTCTCTGAAACATTTTCCAAGGTGCCAGTTTCAAAAGTACTGTAGATTAAATAGCACCTCTTGAGTGTCACAATTTCTTTCCAGCCAAAAAATAAAGACATATCTTGAATAATGATTATTTTAACAGTGCAACAATACACCCTAGGATTCTGTGTGCACACATATGATAAAAAAATTACTATGTTGTTGTATGTCCTCATACTAATTAGCAAATCCCAGCTCCTTCTAAGGCCCCTATCCCACTTTCCTTTAAATGCAGATTAAATTTGCAGATAAACCATGTCCAAAAATTCTGTCCGCATGGCCACTGAGCTTTCTGGAAAAAAAGAAAGAAAAGAAAACCCGGTAATGCGCTTAAGTGAGGTTTCCAAGACATACTGGAGAGGTAGGGAATTTTTTCCCTCGCTTAAAAAATCCCCCTTTTAAGGAGGCAGACATCATGGAACTACACAGATGATCTGGTTTTCTTCTTCTTTTTTTCTCATAGTGCCGTCCAGCTATTCCTGGGGCCAATTGGGCACTTCCCCTCACCCTCCTAGCACCAGGCAGCTCGCCAATCAGGGGCTGTTTTTTAACTTCCCCCACCCGCCTAGCACCAGTCAGCTGGTCTTTTTTAAATTCTACTGTGACTTGCTGGCCATGGGGCTGAACTGCCCTTTAAAAAAAAAAAGTTTTGTACGTGGGAACTGCTATCCCACATCTTCAGCCACGTGATGGGAGGAAGAGGAAAAGCCAGACCGTCTGAAGATCAGGATCTTCCTCGGGTGAGATAGCAGCCTAAATCGTGGTGGATTCAAACAAAACCATATGCACCACCCAAAATAAGATCGAAATCATCTGATGATGACGTTATTATGTCCAAAAGCAATATAGCTAAGGACTGGCTTTTTGTGATGAATGGAAAGAGCCAAAACATAAAACAAGTTCCCTTTCCTGTTATTCATGTTCTTGCAGTGACTTCCAAAAGAGAGGATTTTCTTTCATGTTACTTGTTTTGTGTACATGTTGGTGCCTTTCTGCCTCTCAAATTGCTCTAGAATCTGCTCATCGAATAGCACTGTGACTGTGCCCTCTGTAGTGAGTCATAATGTTCCAGGAGAGGGGGGATTTTCAATCTCTAAAATGCCCCAGAATCCAGGAGAGGTGTCATTTTGCTTCAGTTTTTCCTTGTGGGCATACCCAGCGTTGAACATTTGCTGTCCCTATGTTATATTCCTTTGTTATCTGTTGTATCTTCATCTTGAATCCTTTATTTTATTTTATTTTATTTGTCATTTTTTTCTTTAGATTATCAATGTCTATCACCGCCACCCCTTTATTGGATTATTTTTGTCAGGCAGAATGCCTGTACCATCATCCATCCTTTAAAATATTTTTTGGATCTCCCCTCCGCCTTTTTCAGGGAGAAGGTATTTTTGTTTCCTTTCCTGAATAATTTTTGCTTTTGCCTGGCTTGTCTACTGCTGCCTCCTAACTAGAAAGAGAAGAGTGGGGAGAGAGAGAGAGAGAGAGAGAGAAGAGAAGGTATCATGTGTTTATGTTGGTAGAGTTTTGGTCAGGGGGTGATGGTTGTATTTTTGCCTTTATTTGCTTGTTTTATACATTTTTTTGTTTTGTTCTATGGAGTGTGTGTGCTATGGAGGTGGTAATTTTTATCTATAAGGCAGTGTTTTCCCTGTCTGATTGATTTAACAAAAATATTTGGTTAATTTACTGTGTATTTATTATGTTATATTTTGGTGAAGTTTCCAGGAGATTGTTTCATTTGTCTTTATTTTTTAGAAATGTTTCTAAAGGGTTCTTTAAGGTTCTGAATTTCATGTAAAACCAAAGGACTAGTACATAAAAATACAGCAAATGAAAAAGATATTCATTCTTAAAAGAAACTAAAATGAAAGCAACATGAA
This sequence comes from Phrynocephalus versicolor, assembly GCA_023846285.1. NCBI lineage: Eukaryota > Metazoa > Chordata > Lepidosauria > Squamata > Agamidae > Phrynocephalus > Phrynocephalus versicolor. The sequence goes on from JAHTLZ010002451.1 coordinate 2,148, forward strand.
AACATTCATTATGTGCACATCCCTAAATATGGCAATTAAAGATGTCATGGAGATCATAATAATTAATTGATTTTTAAGCTGAATTATAGATTTCCAGAACTGGAGTCTACTATAGCCAACTATACATGAATAGTACAGGTGCTTTCAGTTTTAGCTATAATAAACTACTATTTACATTATTCAGCAAATCTTAGAAAACTCTCCTGCTCATGCTTACCTCAAATGAGATGTACTGTAGAACAAACTACTGTACATCATAATGCACATCACCCACCTCTATAAATATATGTAGAGAAGCACCGCATAATGCAACTCATAGTCCAGGTATTCCTTACTTGCCAGATGGGAGGGGTACCAGCATGCAAAATAATAGTATTATAGCACCTTGTGGGGCTTGGTAAACTTTGACTGAAGCTCAACAGGCACTCTTCCAAAAGCAGCATTTGAGTGAATTTTCAGTTTACCAAGATCTTGAGCTAACCTAATTCTACATCCTTTCTGCCTCGCTGTAGTGACAGAGGTTCTGCTGATCCCCCAGATGAATGAAGCACATCACTAGTAACATGTCAGAGATGGAAGCACTGGCATATGCAGAGAACTGCATATTGTTTTTGCCTGAAGAAATCCAACTCTCATAACCAGTGGTACATGGCCACGTATCATCTGTTCACCCTGCCAATTTCTGAAAGCTTTATTCCGTGTACCTCCAGCTTTAAGATATGCACTGTTTGCCATTGACTTACATGAGATGATAGTGTTCCAAGACCTTCGAAGTTCCAGGAAATATGAATTAACATATAAACAAATAAAATATTTTTACTGAAAGATACAGAAAGCCATTTATTAGTCAAGAGCACTGGTGATTTGCGAGCAATTTAGAAGCAAACGAAGAGCAACACTGAATATCCTCCAATATCAATCTGATAAGGCAGAGAAGACACAGCTCCCACTCTTGTGCCTCATTTGGATGTAGAAAAGAAACTTCATATTACAAAGAGAACTTCCTGTCCCGATGTTGTGCTTTCTTCATAAAGCAAATAGAGTAGAATGACAGGTATACTTCCAGGATATGAAGGCCCATGGAGGATGGTGACACTTTGGCCGCTATCTCACAACTGGGAAGATCCGGTGGTTGTGAAAGTCTGGCTTTTCTCCTTTCTTGGTCATGTGACTGAAGATGTGGGTTCTTTGTTCCCACGTACAAGGAAATTTTTTAAAAATAAAAAAGTGCTGACAGCCCGTAGCCCAGTTGGTCAGTGCTGAAGGGGGGAAAATAAAATGAAATGAAATGAAAGGAAATAAGCACCAACCAGCCCCAGGGCCAGCTGGTTGGGGCTGGGAAAATAAATAGCTAGATAAATAAATAAATAAATTTTATTTATTTATTTATTATTGAGCTTCTATACCACCCATCTTCCCGAAGGAACTCTGGACGGTTCACAATAATCTGAATAAAATTCAGTCAACCAGACAACACACTGACACAACTAAATACTACAATAGACAAACAAATTAAAAAAATATGCAACCTTGGCAAAAACTGCAGGATGGCAAGAACTGCAGATTGGCAAGTTATACTAACAGATGGCAGGGGGGGGGGGAACTAAACAAGGTCCCCAAAGGCCTCACAGAAGAGCAAGGTCTTTAACGCCTTCCGGAAGGCCGGCAGGGACTCTGCAAGGCACACTTAGCTGGGAAGATGGTTCCACAGAGTGGGACCCACCACAGAGAAGGCCCGGTTCCAAGTCAAGGTTTTCCGGGCCTCTCTGGGCGTGGCCACCCGAAGCAAGTGCGCCCACGACATCCTCGTTGGACGGGCCGAAGTTGACAGCTGGGTGATTCACTCTGCCAGGTAATCAGGTCCCAGACCATGGAGGGTTTTATAAACTAAAACCAGGACCTTGAATCAAATCTGGGATGCAACGGGTAGCCAATGCAGGCGAGCCAGAACCGGGTGATGTGGTCGTAACGACGCACACCCGCCACCCGTGTGGCAGTCACATTCTGCACCTGCTGCAATCGCCGGAGGAGATTCAAGGGCAACCCTATGTAGAGTGTGTTGCAATAATCTATTCTCAAGATCACCGCTTGCACAACAGTTCTCAGGGAGTCCCTGTCTAGGTATGGGCGAATCTGGGCGATTTGACGGAGATGGAAAAAAGCGGTTCTGGACACGGCTGCCACCTGGGCCTCCATGGTGACATCCGGGTCCAGGACCATGCCCAGGTTCCGAACACTGTCCGCCAGCTGGAGGGAAACACCATCCATGCTGGGGAGAGGGCCTCCATAGCCAGATGGGGAACTCCCGAAGAACATCACCTCAGTCTTCTCGGGGTTGAGTTTGAGTCTGTTGGCCTTGGTCCATGCCATGACTGCATCCAGGCACTGGTCGAGGGTCTGGACAGCAGAGGTGGAAAAGGAGAGATAGAGCTGCTTGTCATCAGCGTACTGATGGCAGCAGACTCCAAATCTCCTAATGACCCCTGCCAGCGGCCTCACATAGATGTTAAACAGCATGGGGGAGAGAGACGAGCTCTGCGGAAACCCACAAGGAAGTGTCCATGGGGCCGACAACTTGTCAACATGCTGAATATACTGGGGACGGCGCTCCAAGAAGGACTGGAGCCAACTGCGAACAGTGCCCCCGATACCCACCTCGGAGAGCCAGCCCAGTAAGATACCATGGTCGATGGTATCGAAGGCCGCTGACAAATCCAGGAGAACCAACAAGGTACAGCAACCCCTGTCGGCCCCCCCAGATGAGGTCATCTTGCAGCGCGACGAAAGCTGTCTCAGTCCCCCAGCCCGGCCTGAACCCAGACTGGCCCGGGTCAAGGAGCAGTTGTTCCTCCAAAAAGGACTGAAGTCGGATCGCGGCCACCCTCTTGATGACCTTGCCCATAAAGGGAACGTTGGCGATCGGGCGATAATTAGCCAATTCATCCGATGCCATGCCTGGTTTTTTAAGAATGGGCTTTACCACAGTCTCCTTCAGGCGCGAGGGAAAGACCCCCTCTCCAAAGGAGGCTGTGGCGATGGCGGAAGCCCATTCCGGCATGCTCCGGCAGCTTTTATGAGTCAAACAGGGCAAGGGTCAAAGGGGGTGGACGCTGGCTGACAATGGGCAATAGCCCTGGAGGCCTCCGAAGAGGAAACAGGCCCAAACTCAAACATTCGAGGACAGCGAGGGGGTGCAGCATCAGGGGATGCTGAGGGTAGATTAGAGCAACCAGAGTCAAGACCAGTCCGGATGGCCTCTATCTTTGATCTAAAAAACACTGTGAACGTCTCACTACTGAACTCAGTAGGAGGAGGCCTCGCCAGACTAGGATTGGTGAGGTCCCGAACCACCTGGAAGAGTTCTGCCTGGCGGTTCGAGGCCTCACCAATTCTCAGGGAGTGGTATGATGTTTTGGCCTCCCTGATCGCACGGGTGTAGTGCCTAGTCTGGATAACAACAGCAGCCTTGTTGAACGCCGTCTGGTCCCTCCTCCAGCTGCACTCCAGTCTCCTCCGCTCCTGCTTCATCGCTCTCAACTCCACCGTAAACCACGGCGAAGATCGAGCTCTGCAATGGAGGAGGCATCTAGGTGCGATCCGGTTGACGGCGCGGGAAGCTAATTCAAACCACTGGTCTACCGCTACCTCAGCCAGATCGTCAGCCAAGCTGCCAGGAAGCTCCCCAAAGGCCTCCTGGAACCGAATTGGGTCCAGTAAATAATTTTTTTAAAGCGCCAAATGCCAGATGATCGGCACTAGGGGGGAACAAAAATAAAAAATAAAATAAAATAAGTGCCGACCAGCCACAGGGCCAGCTGGTCAGTGCTAGGGGGGGAAAAGTAGAAAACCTGGATCATATGTGCTCCCACAGGCTTCTGGCTCTGGAAAAATGTGCATTTTTAACCGGAGCAAAAAATACCCAACACCAGAGGTAGGTCTTGGAAAGCTTGGTAGAAGGAGCATTACCGGGTTTGTTTGTTTTTAAGCCCAGTGGACGTAGGGACAAGATTTTTGGAAACAGTTTATCTGAAAACTAGATCAGGATTTTAGAGGACATGTGATAGAGCACTTTGAAGGGCAACTTTCTGCTGCCTGCTAATTCTCCTTTACTAATTCTCACTCGCAAGTCATGTTCCAAAACCAGGGTCACTCATGGAATAAATAGCCTAGACACAAAGGGGATTTAAGCCCCCTTCCTTCCCTCCCTCCGAGCCTTTAATGTCTGAATTTCCCCACCGCTGTAGCCAGGGAACATCAGCAGCAATTTTGGAGCATTAATTGATAAAAGGTTCTCCTGGGTCAAAAGAGATCCCCAGAGAGCCTCAGAGCCTGAGAGACAGGAAACTTTAAAATTAAGATTGTACTCCAATGGCTGATGATTTCATCTGAATGTATGTGTCTGTTGTTTTGTAACAGGATTTCAACCAATGGTTTACTGCTGCTGCATCTCTTATCTAAATAGTGGCCACAATGTTGAGGGCAACTTCCAGCAGGAGAGGAATGAGGAGAAGAATGGTTAGTGCAAAATTATGTGCTAAAACAATAAGCACACAAATTTTCACATGAAAAACGTGGCTGAACCCCTAACAGCTAGACATAAAATAAGGTTGGAGAGAAAATTCAAATGGACAGCAGAGTAAAATCAAAACAGAGGTCTGGGACTTGGAGATCTCAATTAAAAACAGAGTAGGGAAATAAAAATTAACCCCCTTCCCTCCCCTTCCCATGGATGTGAAGAAAATATTTGTCCCTATAACCCAAGGTCCCAATCCTGTTCAATGGTGCCACATCTGTCATTTAAACGAAGCACCTCAACTGAATGCATGTACCGGTAGTTATACTTAACGTGATTACCCTATGTGTTGTTATATGCTCAGTCATTAACATTAAGCTCAGGGTGCAATCAGATGATCATGCCCCTTTTTGGAACAGTGTAAGGTGAGCTATTTTCTGGCAATCAGATGACATAAGATTGCAAACCAGCTTCACCCTGCTCTGCGCCCAGTCTGGACTATTTTGGACCAGTAACAGGGTGACTTTGTGTTGGAGTTAGGCTGCAGTGATTCCTGTAAACATGGAAGAGTCATCTTAAGGGGCTGCACTCCCAGCAAACTGACCCTTCCCAGTGTGATGAGACATGATCCTTTATCACACCTGATAACATGCTCAGTGAAGTGCTTATATCCAGATGCTAAGAAGACAGCATTTTTCTGTGACTGAGGGTTGTCTTATACACAGAAGTAAGCTGAGGAGAGAACTGCATGGTTGCAGAACTGTAGTTTTGTGTTGCAAAATGGGGGGTCGTCTTATACATGACGGTATCTTATGGATGGGAAAATAGGTAATTCCTGTTTGCTGATCTCCACCTGTAGCATTAAAAAAACTTTTTACAGACTTTTTTTTTCTGACAGGCTTCCTGAGCTCCATAATTCTTAGCCTACAAGGGCCCATATATATATAGCTGTTTTCCATTAACAACAATGAGAGCACAACTGCACCTGTAATCACTGAGTGACCCCAGAACAATGGCTCTGTCATGCTGCAGTGCAAACCCATGGGACACTGCACAGTTCTTTCACAACGATAGAAAAATTTATTTATTTATTTATTGTTATATTTGTATCATAAGAACATAAGAACATAAGAAGAGCCATGCTGGATCAGGCCAAAGGCCCATCTAGTCCAGCTTCCTGTATCTCACAGCGGCCCCACCAGGTGCGTTTGGGAGTGCATGAGACTAGATATCTGTCTCCTGATACCACTCCCCTGCATCTGGCCCTTGAAGTAACCCTGTTTAAAGCCTGGAGACTCCACATCTCCATCATGGTTTGTAACCTGTGATGGACTTTTCCTCCAGGAATCTGTCCAATCCCCTTTTGAAGGCATCCAGGCCAGATGCCATCACCACATCCTGTGGCAGGGAGTTCCATAGACTTACAACACGCTGGGTGAAAAAATATTTTCTTTTGTCTGTTCTTACTCTCCCAGCCCTCAATTTGAGTGTATGTCCCCTAGTTCTGGTATTTTGGGAGAGAGAGAAGAGCTTCCCTCTATCCACTTTACTCATACCCTGCATTATTTTGTACGTCTCAATCATATCCCCCCTCAAGCGCCTTTTTTCCAGACTAAAGAGGCCCAAATGTTTTAGCCTTTCTTCATAAGGGAGGTGCTCCAGCCCGGTAATCATTTTAGTCGCTCTCTTTTGCACCTTTTCCAGTTCCACTATGTCTTTCTTGAGATGCGGTGACCAGAATTGTACACAATACTCCAGGTGGGGCCTTACTATTGTTTTGTATAATGGCATTATAATGTTGGCTGTTTTATTTTCAATCCCCTTTTTGATAATCCCTAGCATGGAATTGGCCTTCTTCACGGCTGCCACACATTGGGGAGACACCTTCATGGAGCTGTCCACCAACACACCAAGATCTCTTTCCTGATCCGTCACGGATAACTCAGAGCCCATGAGTTGATAAACGAAGTTTGGGTTTTTTGCCCCAATATGCATTACTTTACATTTGGTTACATTAAAACGCATTTGCCATTTCTCAGCCCACTCCCCAAGTTTGGAGAGATCCTTCTGGAGCTCTTCACAATCTTCTCTGGTATTTACCACACGGAAAAGTTTTGTGTCATCTGCAAACTTGGCCACCTCACTGTTTATCCCTGTCTCCAGGTCATTTATGAACAGATTGAAAAGCACCGGTCCCAGGACCGAGCCCTGGGGCACACCGCTTTTCACTTCTCTCCATTGCGAAAATTTCCCATTGACACCTACTCTTTGTTTCCGGGATTTCAACCAGTTCTCAATCCATAAGAGGACCTGCCCTCTTATCCCCTGACTGTGCAATTTTCTCAGCAGCCTTTGGTGAGGGACTGTGTCAAAAGCTTTTTGAAAATCCAGATAGACTATATCAACCGGTTCACCCAAATCCACGTGCCTGTTGACCTTTTCAAAAAATTCTAAGAGGTTTGTCAGACAAGATTTACCCTTACAGAAGCCATGCTGATTTTCTCTCAGCAAGGTTTGTTCTTTTATGTGTTTTAAGATTTTCTCTTGGATGAGGCTTTCCACCATCTTCCCTGGGACAGATGTAAGGCTAACCGGCCTGTAGTTTCCCGGGTCCCCCCTCCTTCCTTTTTTAAAAATTGGTGTGACATCTGCTATCCTCCAGTCCCCCGGCACTGTGGCCGTTTTAAGAGACAAGTTGCATATAACCGTTAAGAGATCTGCAATTTCATTTCTCAGTTCCCTAATAACCCTTGGGTGGATGCCATCTGGGCCCGGTGACTTGTTAATCCTCAATTTATCAATTAGTCCTAAAACCTCCTCTCTTTTAACCTGTATTTGATTTAATTCTTTAGTCAAGAGGGGCGGCTGAGGCAGCGGAATCCGCTCAAGGTCCTCTGTCGTGAAGACAGACACAAAGAACTCATTCAATTTCTCTGCAATGTCCAAGTCTTCCTTAACCTCCCCTTTTCCTCCCTCACCATCCAGAGGGCCAACTGGTTCTCTGGCAGGTTTTCTACTTCTAACATATTTAAAGAAGCTTTTATTATTACCCTTTATATTGCTAGCCATTCGTTCCTCAAAGTCTTTCTTTGCCTCCCTTATCATCTTCTTACATTTCTTTTGCCAGAGTTTGTGTTCCTTTTTATTTTCCTCATTTGGGGAGGATTTCCATTTACAGAAGGACCTCTCCTTGTGCTTTAGAGCCTCTCTAACTCCACTTGTTAACCATGCCGGTGCCCTCTTGGACTTAAATGAGCTCTTCTTTCTTTGTGGTATGCACTTGTGCTGGGCCTCTATTATTGTTGTTTTAAACAGGCTCCATGCACTCTGAAGAGATTGGATTCTTTTAACCTTCCCCTTCAGTTTCTCTCTAACTATTTTCCTCATCTGAGGGAAGTTTGCCCTTCGAAAATCAAGGGTATCCTTGAAAATCAAGCGGTATCCCGCTTATCTTCTAAAAAATAGAACTCTAAGCGGCTGACAAGAGCGACCAAGCGCCAAACAACAACAATGGAAGTACAACAACATAATAAAACAGAATCAACGAACAAGAATATAAAACAGCTATAAAGTATAAAATCCCCCTGCATCCCAGCATGCCAAAGGCGAAGTCCTAACAATTAAAGTTGGACACACCGATGGTCAACAATCAAAATCATTTAGATCTGCAGCGATGGCGAAAAAAAGAAAAAAAAATTAAAACTCGCCAAAGGCCTCTCGGAATAGAAAAGTTTTTAAAGCTTTCCGAAAGGCCAGCACTCTGCAGAGCGCACTTCGCTGGGGATGGCATTCCATAAGGAGGGGGCTGCCACAGAGAAGGCCCGGTTCCGAGTGATCGTCTTCCGGGCCTCTCGAGGGGTGGCAACCCGCAGCGAGTGCACTCGCACCTGCCAAACAGGACGGGCCGAGGTGGATCGCTGGACGATACGCTCTGCCAGGTAGTCCGGTCCCAAGCCATGGAGGGTTTTATAAACTAAAACCATGACCTTGAATCTAATCCGGGCTGCAACGGGCAACCAGTGCAAGCGAGCCAGGACTGGGGTGATGTGGTCATAACGACGCACACGAACCACCAGCCTGGCCGCCGCGTTCTGTACCCGCTGCAGACGCCGGAGAAATGGTCCCAGAAACTCTTGAAGGTTGTTTTAATGACTCAAGGAAGAATCTGCTGAGATGTATGTGGCTGTTGCAGAGGGTCATATAATGTAGTTGAAGGAGTTCTGGAAGACAAGCATGGCATCAATAAGTCATCCACAAAATAAGACTCCCCCCCTTTTTTTTAATGAAGATACAAACACAGTTCTAGAGAGCTCTCCAGAGAAATACACTAACTCGCCTTCTGCCAACTCACTCATTGCAATGTTCTCTTTCACGTCTCACGAAAATGGAATTTAGATTGCAAGAATATATAGGTTAGTCAAAAGGCTCCCACCACTACAACAGAGACAGATGTCTTAGCAGAAATCCAGACACTCCCGGGAAGGAGGAGAACATGGGAAACTTACTTTTTTTTTCTGGAGGGATAAACCTGTGAATAGAGATGGGCACGACTTAGCGGTATTTCCGTTTCCGTTTCCGTTACTCGTTTCCGTTACTCTACGGAAACGGAAACGGGAATTACTCCGCCAGACTTCGAGCTCGAACCGATGAACGAACAATTTGGTCTGATTTGTCGTGCTCGTTACTTGCATCGCGCGATCGCGCGCGATGCCAAGCGGCACAGAAAAAAAAGTTTTTAAAAGTTAAAAAGCCCGGTTCCCGGCCAAAAAGCAGGCGGAAAAATGCCTGCCGTGCCTCAGGGCACCTACCAGAGGGGTGGTTTCTGGAGGTCCCCGCCCGGCCTCCCCCCCTCCTCCGTCCTGGGCTGCTCTGGTCTGGTGGGACTCGCCGCAGGCTCGCAAAAAGCCCACTCTCGCCGAGACGCCGCCGGCCGCCGCAAACACAAGCGGCACGGACGGCGCAGGAAAAAACTTTAAAACTCTCCCCCCACCCATTCCCGGGCCAAAAAGCAGGCGGAAAATGCCCGCTTGACTAAGGGCACTCACTCACTAGGGCACCTACCGGAGGGGGGTTTCTGGTCTGGAGGGGGGTGTCCCGGCTTCCCCCGTCCTGGGCAGCCGGACTCGAGTCGCCTCGTCGCCATGCCATGCGGTGCGGGCGGGGGATCGAAAATGGGGCGGCGAATGCAATATTGTTTTTGAAATCGTGGTCCAAAAACACACAAGCACAACAGAAACACGCGGAAATGTATGAACTGCCAGATTTTTCACAGTAGCAGTGGTTTTTTTCTTGCAACAAAATGTCTCTCCTCTCCTCCTGTGTCCTCCATTGATTTTATTTTATTTTATTTTATTTTACACCTGCGCAGTGTGCAATGATGGGCTGGCCCAGTGGCCTGGCCAGCCATGTGGGAGGGGACGACCATGCAAATTTTTGGAGCCATCTCACCAATCGCATGGCCACTTGGCCACTGAGACTTCTGGGATGTGCCAAAAAGCCCCCTAAAACTTGCCCTAGCCCCCTAACCCGCTAACCCTAATCCTTGACTCCTTACCCATACGTCACAGACTGTCTTCTTAGTGGGTCAGAGAGGCACCCAGAGGTGCAACCCACTAGCCCACCATAACCTTACCCGTCATTAGCCTAACCCTAGCCCTAACCCTAATCCACCTTAGCCCATAGCCAGATCGACTTGCATTGCACTACACGCAAGTACGATTCCCTTCTTTGTGGGACATGGCAGGTGCGAGACAAGAGCCTTGTGTAGGGCAGGTATGACCCTATGACTCTCACTGGTCTCACTGCCTGCAAATGGTATGCATAACCATATGGTTGTGCATGCCATTTTGCAGCAGCAGCAGGTGAGGATGGGAGACCCCCATGTTGGAGGGGTCTCTTGGAGCCTGCTGCTGCTGTCCCCTTTATAGCGGGCCGGCGGAGGCACCCACCCCACAGAGGTGCCTCCAGGAGCCCGCTACCCCCCCAAAAAACAGTATAACGATAACGAAAAAACGAAAAACGAAACGACTAATTTTTTCCGATTTTTCGCGAAAACGGAAACGAAACGACTCGGACCCTAGCCGAAAAAGAAAACGAAAACGAAGTTTTTTTCCTGAGTCGTGCCCATCTCTAATGGAAATGCAGTGGTAGTAGTAACATACAGTCAAAAAAGGAAATGCATTTAAAACCTTTAAAGATCAACTTTGCTTTAGCCTAAATATGCATGTAGAGCCAAGCAAATGTGCTTAATATTGTCATGGACTCAACATACTTGCATATCATGCTGAAAACATCTGGGACATACAACGAAATCTTATAGTGAAGTATTGTAATATTCATATACCTGCCTACCTGCCAGCTATATTCTTCTCTTGCATATTTTATGTCAGTGGTGGCAAACCTTTGGCACTCCAGATGTTTTACAACTCCCAGAATTCTGAGCCTAGATTGCAAATAACAAAGGACTGTGGGAGTTGTGGTCCGAAATATCTGGAGTGCCAAAAATTTGCCATTACTGTTCCATGTCAGTCCTCTGGGATTTTCTGACACTCCCCCTTTGAAATACCCAGTGGTTCCCAGATATGGGACAAGGTGTTTTAGTTTATAACTCCCATAAGCCCTGACCAGAACAGCCAAAGAAGAGGCCTTCTGGAAATTTTAGCTCAAGAATAGCTGAGCCCCTGTGTTTGGGAGCCACTATAGTAAACAGACATTGAATCCAGTGAGCACGTTTTAAGGGCTTGTTTGAACTGTCTTTTCCTTTGGCTTCCCACCCCTTTCTTTCCCTTTTGTATTTCTACAAATGATTGCTTGATGATACCTTCCTCTATGGATGGTGCCAATTTGTCTACATATGTAGTTTGTTTGCAGAATAAATTTGCCTTTGGTATATAGGATATGCTAGGAAACACACACACACCACCACCACCAGTCCTAGTTAGTACAGAGAACATTTTCAAACTTGTTTACATTCCAGGCTGGCATTGTGATCCACACAGGTTATCAGAAATGGCAGCATGCAGACAGGAGGAGGCAGGAATACAAACAATGAATTTGTGACATGCTTGACGAACATACAAGCCTACTGCTGTGCACAGAAGTGTGCTTTCCATTAATTGTGCTCTGCTTTCTTACTTGAGATCACTTTTGTTTCTCTTTGCTGAATGTAACTACAAAGCAAAAGAAGATGAATCCTTGTTATATTTCCTTCTAAGCTGCAGTGTCTTCTCATTAGGTTTTAAGGACTCTTTCACAGCTGCATTGGTATTAGACTCTATAAAACTCAAAGTTTTGTCTTCTCTTGTGCCAATACGTTTTCCCACAGAAGATATTACTTCATTTGCTCCGCTGGAACCAGCCTGACTGCTGTTGTTTCTTTGAATTTAAAACTGTCATTCAGCCATTGTGACCTGGGGATGGTTCAAGAAGTTGCAATCTAAAAAACTAACCTTAAAAGCTTTGCATTTAATCTTAGCAGATTAAGGCCTGTGGATATCCAAGGTGGGCCTTCAACAAAGCAGTGGGCTATCCCAGAAGAACAAGGGATCAGTCTGAGACCCAGACCCGACGGAAGAACCTGGTCATTCCCTACATGGTGGGAGTGTCGGAGAAGCTTAAAAGGATTTTTGGCAAACACCACATCCCTGTTTATTTCAAACCCATGAACACACTAAGGCAGAGACTTGTCCACCCAAAGGATCCGATACCAAACCATAAAAGGAGCAATATAGTATATGCAGTCCAATGCAGTGAAGAGTGTTCAGACCTCTACATTGGAGAAACTAAACAGCCATTAAACAGAAGAATGGCCCAACATAGGAGAGGTAACAGCTCAGGACCAGAATCAGCAGTACACCTCCATTTGAAGGAAAAAGGCCACTCTTTCAAAGATGAGGATGTACACATATTAGACAAAGAAGAGAGGTGGTTTGAGAGAGGAGTAAGAGAAGCCATTCATGTTAGCATTGAAAATCCCTCCCTTAACAGAGGTGGGGGGCTCCGGCATAGTCTATCTGCTACTTATCAGGCTGTACTTTCCACATTACCCAGGCAAATCAAGGAGCCTTCACCACCAGGTCACAGCTAACGACCCATTCTTGATGGGTTTCAGCACCTTAGGCCATTGTTTACCTTAAGGCCATGGACACTAATGTCTCCCTAACGAGCCTATTCAGGCTTTGTTCATCTTATGAGCCAATCAGACCAGGGGACAAGAGGTCAAGCTGACTATAAGAAGGTCTCTTGCACTAGCTGTATTCAGACCGATGAAGCTGTTTGGATGAACAGCGAAACGTTTCTATCTCTCAAAAAGAAGTCCAGTAGCCATGACTCAACTCCCAGATAAACGAACCTGGATGACTGAGAATCTTCACAGACTTAGCAGATTGTTTATATGTAACGGTCGTGTCACCTTTGTTCTTTGGTTTAGTGATCAAATTTCACATGGCTGGATTTTCCAGGTAGAGAATTCTGGAAATACCTTATCAAGGTGTTTCAGCCATAAATGTCCAATGGGTTGTGCATATTGAATTAATGCCAGGCAGATTTCAAGTTAAATCCCCTACTCAGCCACCAAACATACTGGGTCACTGTGGATCAGTCACTGAGAATCTAACTTGTCCCACAATGTTGTTTTAAGGATAAAATATTGGGCCATATTCATTGCCTTGAGCCCTGATGGTAGAAGGTTGAGATTAAAAACAAATGTCATTTTGATCATTATTACATGTTAATGTCTTGTGTTTTCCATAAAATTATCTGGCTCAGCAAGCCTGAGTTGCTTATTGTGGTGGAGCCAGCACTATTACCAATGACATTTTCATTGCCACTATATGACTTTTAATGAACATAGTCATATACTATTGGGAACACTTTTTATACTCCATATAGCACTTCCCCTTTTTGTATTGCATTTTTAAAATCAGTTTGCATGGAGTCTGTTAGTTTGCATTTTATTATTTTCCATCCACTGCTCTAGGTCGTCCATGCGTATACTTCTGTCTTGACTAGCATTTGCAGTTTTACTGCCCCAGATTGGGCCACTTGGCAGTTCCTGTTCTTCTTTATGCAGATGACATGGTGTTACTTTTATTGGTCCGAGACGGTTAATTGCAAAATGCATCAGTTATCTCTCCTGTAATAAAGTGACCCTCAATTACAGTAAATCTAAAATAGTGGTATTCAGTAAGATTTGGAAACCCCAACCTTGGATATTTCATGGGAGAGCAATCCAACAAGTTAAACTATTCAAGTACTTAGGTCTAAAATTTCACTACCATAGTTCACGGGCTAGACATCATTATATTATCACCAATTCAGTAAAGCTTTAGCTAACCATTCAATCTGTTCTTTGTTTTTGTTTTTTTTCATGTATGGGGCAATGCATACATTACCACCACCCTGAAGGTCTTTAAAGCTAAGGCCCTCTCCCGACTGATGTATGGGATGCCAATCTGGCTGGATGCTTTCAACTCCTCAGTTGAAACACTCCAGGCCTCTTTCCTTTATAAAATATTCACTGTGCCCCATTGCATGCCATATGCAGCTTTGTGTCTGGAGGTCGGATTAACTAGACTGAGTATACAAGCACATTTGAGACAATTCATGTCCTGGCTGGGAATATGATATGTGCCTAATAAAGACCACCTAATAGCAGTCATCCTTTCTGATTCCTTTTATTCTCCCTGTTTTAAATTGATCTCTCAAAAGATTCAAACTATGGGGATCTCACCTGATTATTTGGGTGCCCTATCCCTTTTTTTATAATTTTTTTATTTAATTTTATACTACATACAACAAAATAACAACTAACAACTAACAATACAAGTGTACCCCCACCCCCCGGGACCATCCATAAGTTCTTCTTTGTTACTCCATCTTCTGTTGTTCTAGTATTCTTCTTAAAGTCCTCTTCTCCAGAGCTGTCTTGAAGTATTCGTCGACTCTTTCCCCTTCCCTTCAACTAACACAAAGGCTATAAATTTTCCCCAAATGTCATAAAAAACGTCTTTTTTCATTTCTCCTCATTTAACTTTTAGGCTACAAGACAATTTATCGTTTATGGCTATATCCCAAAGTTCGTTATACCAATCTTCCATCTTGAGATCTAGTTTAGATTTCCAGTTTCTTGCTATAATTAATCTGGCAGCTGTCGTAAGATTTGCTATTAGTTCCTTTGTTGTAGCATCATAATCTTTACTAGTTAACAATGATAATAGTGCTGTCTCTGGATTGCAATCAATATCTAGTTTAATCGTCACTTAGCTCTAAAAAAAACCCTTTTCCAGAACTTTTGAACTATTTCACATTCCCACCAGAGATGCATATATGTACCTATCTTTTTTTCACATTTCCAGCACATCTTGTATTCTCTAGGATAGGTGCCCTATCCTTTGTGCAGGCATATAGATTGTTAAAAGCCAGGCTATTAGACATTGAAAGGCAAGACCCCATAGCAGCACCCCACAATGTCTGTTCATCCTTAAATCATCAACTCCCTCTTTATTATATTGATAAGCCGGCCAGCTATTTGTATTTTGTAGAGTCCCCAATAATGGGCCATCCAATGTCCTTTATGGCAGATTTAGTTCCCAACCAATGGAAACATGGCTCTGCCCCTGTAATTCTGGGCTCTTGAGACCGTGGCACATATGTTCCTTCACTGCACTGTATACAGTGATATTCACACTTCCTGTCTGGAGCCGTTGCTTGTTAGATTGCTTGGTTGATCAGAGGAGGTGTTTCTGCACAACTTGCTGTCAGGCAAGAATAAAGTCCACACTAGGCAGATTGCCATATATAGTAATCTATTGGTCCAGCGACGCAGGCTACAATTCCCAACAGGGTCTTCTGTTTCGCACTCTTAGGATGAGGATGACTATCCCCAGGTGGGCCAGAGTGTCATGGCTGGTGGGCAAATACTTTTAAAACAGACATGTTATTTTGTGTTTTGCCATACTATGTCTTGTTCCATATTTTAGTACCTGTGCAATTTTAATTGGGCACATATTCCTTTCATGTGTGTGTATTGTTTCCTATTGTATAGTATGTTTGGTTTGATGCCAATAAAGGTCCTGACTGACTGACCTAATTTGGTTCCAACTCCTATTTTCACCTAGGTTTCAGTCGCTTGCCAAAAGCATTACTGAGTGTTTTAGATGAGAGCGGACTTAATTCAGTTCCCTGAAGTGTTTTCCTCTCTCTCTCTCTCTCTCTCTCTCTCTCTCTCTCTCTCTCTCTCTC
>JAHTLZ010002452.1:322-13650 GCA_023846285.1 Phrynocephalus versicolor
TCAACCTGTGGGGGAAAACCCAGGCAGCATGAAACGGAAAAGTTCAGGTGAGTGTGTGTGTGTAAAGAGTCTCAGAAGCAATTAGTGGTTTGAGAAAACTAGAGATATTGATTATAGCTGTCTTATCATTTATTTTAGGAAGCCTAAAAGAACCGTCATCTAAAAGGGCATACAAATCCCATTTTCCTGAGCCATCAATACAGGACAGCCCTGATGAAAGGGGCAACCTTCCAGGACGGTCTACGATGGTTGCGCCATTTGACTCAGCTAACAGCAGACAGGACACTGAATCAACAAGACCCAAAAACCATTATAAGGTTTTAGAAAGTATGCTTGGTTTTGTTAAATACAGCACATACTCTCTCATGGAGCTTGTGAATTATGCTAGAAATCTTGAGGATCGAATGTCAGACATGTTAGATAGTGATACTATTAAATCCATGGAATGTTATTGTGTTGAATCTGAATGCATGTATTATCAAAGAGGACGGGGATACGGGTATTTTAAGAAAAGACCTCTTAAAAAGAAAAAAGTCATGACCAGAGGGGGTCAGTCTTGTAGGGTTGTAGCTAGCAAACTGGTGAGAAATGCTAAAAAAATTCTTTCACACCGCAAAAAGCATGGCAGGCCTGCTACACGCCATAACCCCACAATTGCACAACAACCCTGTTCTCTAGAGACCTCACACCCCCTTGAGGTGGCTGATGTTGAAACACCTATAGCTATACAAACACACAGTATCGAAGAGCACTCACAGACATCAGGGGTTAATGTTTGTGAATCATCACAGCCCTGTTCTCTAGAGTCCTCACAGCACACAGAGGCTGGTGAACCTTCACAACCCTGTTCTCTAGACACCTCACAGCACCCAGAGGTAAATGTGGGGGAACCTTCACACCCCTATTCTCTAGAGGGCGCACAACAACCAGAGCTAGAGGATGGTGAATCTCCGGAATCTGTAAATGACAATGCATCCTCTGGTCAGCAAGCTCCCCCTGTTTATGCTGAAATTTTGAGAACATGGACCTGGGTGCAAGAACAGTATAATGCTATGCGTAGGGGTATTATTTTCCGGTTTGTTAATCTGGAGCATATTGGCTCCTATGCTGACGCAATGACAGCGCTTTATAATGCAATACAGCAGGTGCTTAATGATATCAATCAGAACATTGACCCTGACGATTTTGTTCAGATGCGGCTTGAAGGAGGTAACATGAGAGATGCATTATATTCAGTAAAGCAGTCAAAAGAAGCCTTGGACCCCGAGGCGTTCCTAACAAATATGAGTAATTTGTTACAGAGCAACATGGAACTTTGTACAGAGGGTGCATTACGTCTTGTTGTTACAATTTGTAAACCGCCAAGAGGGGGTGGTAGGCCAAACAGGCGCTTAAAAACTATACCATACAGTAACATTATTGCTAAAAAGAGGAAACATTTGGTAGATTTTAAGAGTGTGGATGGCATGCTCTGTTTCGCAGGAAGTTTGTCAGCCGTCATAGCTCATGCTGATTGTGGCACAATACCTACAGACTCTGAGCTGGTGCAGGCTGCTAAACAACTCTGTCAGGAGGTTGGTTGGCCTGAGCAGAAACAGGTGTCTTTGAATGACATTGGGCATTTTGAAAACCACCTAGAGAGGAATATCCAGATTGCTCTTTATAATAAGGATGGATGGGGCTTATTTAAGACGGGGACTCAGCGCTATGCACAAACACATACCCTCTTCCTGTATGATAGTCATTATTATGGTGTTATTAATGTAAAGGGGCTTTTTGGTTCCAAAAATTACTGCTCCTATTGTAACACTCTCTATCAGCACACACACCGCTGTCTATTTTTCTGTAGGATGTGTTTGAAAGAGGATTGTACCCCTAAAATAGATGAACAGCAGAGATGTGGTTGTTGCAAACTGCTCTGCCAGTCAGCTGCCTGTTTAAAAGCTCATGACAAACTGGCCTCAGAAGGTAAAGTTCCCTGCGTGCTTAAAATATATTGTAAGCAGTGTAGGCATTATCAAAAGTATGGTCATAGCACATCCAGTTGCCGAGGGCGTCAATGCAACATATGTTGGGGTATCTTAGAAGAGGGTGAGGAAAAACATCTATGCATTATGCAGCCTGTTAAATACCCTGAAATTTCAACGCAATATATATTTTATGACATCGAGGCACAACAAGACACAGGGGTCCATGTAGCTAATTACTGCTATGCTGAGGCTTTTGGTGGGGAAACTGTGGAATATTTTCAGGATGAAACAAATGTGCCCCCTAAAAAAAATGCTGCTACTGGTGAGGTGGAGGAGATAGAGACGGATGAGGAAGTGGAGGAGGCGGAGGAGGAGGAGGAGATCCATGGCGTAAGGCGTGCTAAGAAAAAGGTGAGACGTTGGCCTTATGGTCGGACTTGGGAGTTCAAAGGCGAGTCATGCATAGCAGATTTTATATTGACATTCACTAAAGATAAACGTTTTAGTGGCACTACTTTCATAGCCCATAATTCAAAAGGTTATGACTGTTATTTCATGCTCAACCAGCTGGTTAAAGAGAAGCTAGATGTAGATATCGTAGCGCAAGGTGGGAAACTCCTCTGTGTTACCGTTAAAGGCCTAGGCCTAAAATTCATGGATTCACTCAGCCATTTGCCCATGAGTCTCGCTAAGCTCCCGAAAGCTATGGGGTTTTCGGGGTGCAAAGGATATTTCCCACACTATTTTAACAGGCCTGAAAATAGTAATTATGTAGGGCCTTTGCCCCCGCCAGAAGACTATGGGGTACAACACATGATGCCTGCTGAGCAGAAAGCTTTTTTAGAATGGTATGAAGAGAATAAAATGCAAACATTCAACATGCAAAAAGAGTTAGCACATTACTGCAAACAAGATGTACGTATCCTGGTGCAGGCCTGTACAAAATATCGCCATGAAATCATGACGCTGACCTTAAAAAAGATTGTGAAAAAAAAGGAAACTGAATATTATGCCATAGATCCCCTCCAATATCTAACTCTGGCCAGTGTGAGCCTAGCCATGTACAGGTTCAAATTTATGCCTGAAGGTTCCATAGCAATACCACCTGCAGATAATTATCACCATCAGGTCAAAAGGTACTCAACACCTGCCATCCAATGGTTGCTGTACCTTAAACATAAAGAAAACCTAGAGATTCAGCACGCCTTAAATGGTGGTGAGGTTCAGGTGGGTGAATATTTTGTGGATGGCTATGCTGTAGTAAATGGTAAGCCACTCTGTCTGGAATTTCTGGGTTGTTTTTATCATGGGTGCCCCCTCTGTTATCCTGCAGAGGACTGGAACCCCTTGATTGGTAAAACTTACGGACAGCTTCATAATGCTACTGAGGCGCGGACAGCTGTCCTGAAAAGCATGGGTTATGAAGTAAGATCGATTTGGGAGCATGAGTGGAAAAACATGATAAAAACTGACAAAGAAGTCCAAAACTTCCTTGCCACCGCACAGCTTCCTGAGCCTTTAGAACTGAGGGATGCCCTCTTTGGCGGCCGTACTAATGCTGTATGTTTGTACTACAAGCCGGCGAGGGGGGAGGAGATTCGTTATTATGATTTCACGTCACTTTATCCCCATGTACAAAAAACCGGGAATACCCCATTGGCCATCCAGAGATAATTCATGAGAACTTTGATTCTCCTACAGAATACTTTGGGTTGATAAAGGCCAAAGTTTACCCCCCAAGAGGTCTCTTCTTCCCAGTGTTACCGTCAAGGGTAGGTGGAAAACTCATGTTCGTGCTGTGCTCTACATGTGCAGAACTCCGCCAGCTAGAACCATGCAATCATTCAGATGATGAGCGGGCTTTAACAGGGACCTGGTGCAGTGTTGAGCTGGATGTTGCGATAGAAAAGGGGTACAGGGTTGGAAAAATCTTTGAAGTGTGGCATTTTTATCAGAGATCGGGTGAATTGTTTTCAGATTATATGAAAACACACTTGCGGCAGAAACAGGAAGCGTCAGGTTTTCCCCACTGGTGTGTCACAGAATCTGATAAAGATAAGTATATAGCAGACTACCTCGAAAAAGAGGGGGTGCTGCTACGACGCAAAAAAATAGAGCCGAATCCTGCAAAGAGGCAGATTGCTAAGCTGTTTTTAAACTCTCTGTGGGGAAAATTTGGCCAGAGGACAAATCTTCCTAACACAGAGGTAGTAAGGGATCCAGACAGGTTTTTCAATCTCTTGTTCTCAGAAACATTTTCAGTTTCCATGTGTGAGTTTCTTGGTGATGATGCGGCCTGTGTAACCTGGAAACATAATGCAGACAGAATGATAACATCAGGTATGAAAAATCCCTTCATAGCCTGTTTCACAACGGCCTATGCCCGTTTGGAACTTTATAAACTGTTGGACCGGCTCCAGGACAGGGTCCTGTACCATGATACAGACTCTGTTATTTTTGTTCACAGGGAGGGCGATTGGAACCCCCCTCTGGGGGATTATCTGGGTGATTTAACCAGTGAGATACCAGAGGGGGAGCACATTACTCGTTTTGTTTCAACAGGCCCTAAGAGCTACGCTTACACATTGTCGGGGGGCAGTGCCAGTGTGAAAGTCAAAGGGATCACACTGAATGTGGCAAACAGTGAGAAAATTAATTTTGACACTCTTCAAGATCTCGTGTTTAGCTATGTTTCAGACAAGAAAGATAACCCTCCTCGTGAAATAGTTGTAGAACAGCCGGGCATTGTGAGAGATAAACGGCAGTGGCTCCTCCACACTAAAACTTTAAGAAAAACACAAAAAGTAGTGTATGACAAAAGAGTGATTACAGACGGATTTAAAACGGTCCCTTATGGATACTAAGAGGAGCACTCTGTGGAACCATCCTTTTTCAGCCATTCTGGCGGGACCCAGTGGTTGTGGGAAAACCTTCTTTGTAAAAAACATGTTGGAGAATGCGCGTTATGTATTTTCTGAAATGCCTGAGAATGTTGTATGGTGTTACAGTTGCTGGCAGCCTCTGTATAAAGACCTAATGTGTAAATATTCCTTTATTAAGTTTGTAGAAGGATTACCTGAAAACTTTGCTGATAATGTCTTGTTACCCACCGATAAAATAAACTTCTTAATTATAGACGATTTGATGAATTGTGCTGCTGATAATAAGGAGGTTGAAAAGCTCTTCACGCAGTATGTGCATCACAGAAATGTGAGTGTATTTTTTCTTACACAGAATATTTTCTGCCGTGGTAAAAGCAACAGAACCATCAGCTTAAATGCTAAATATATGGTGCTTTTTAAAAACCCCAGAGATAAATTACAAATTGCCACTTTAGCACGGCAAATGTACCCCCAAAATGTTCCGTTTTTCATGGAGGCTTTTGCAGATGCAACCAAAAAACCCCATGGCTATCTGTTGGTGGATTTAAACCCAAATACCCCTGAGTCTTGCAGACTGAGAACGGGTCTATTCCCACCTGACTGGCCTGCTGTGTATACAGTGAAAAAGAACAAAAAGGGTGCCCGATGATTCTTTTCTAATTATTGGTCACAGTGCCTCTCCCCACCAACATGTCAGCATGTATACGGCGAAATCTTCCACTCTTAAAAATCCTTATTAAGGCACCCCTGCGCCAGAGAAGAACCATTTTATGCGGTGCCTCAGATGATTTGGTAACAGCCATTTCAGAAATTGCTCTGAATACTTTAAAGGGTAATCTAGCCCTAACACCCAAGCAGGTGGGGGTCTTAAGGAAAAAACGTGCTCTGATTAAAAATCTGGGTAACAAGAGGCTCTCCCTGAAAAAGAGAAAATACATTGTCAAGCAAAACGGAGGTTTTCTGGGTCCCCTGCTAAGTATTGCGGTCCCCCTAATAACGGGTCTTTTAACTAACAAGTAATGGAATATGCTGAAAAGTTGTATCTTGTGCCCAGTGCGCAAATAGATGAGCTTCGGGGTGCCCCAGAAAATATTAGAACCACAGCCATGAGACGTCTTGACAGCGAGATGAGGGAAATTCTCTTAAGGGCTGACCTGTCAGAGTATGAAAAAATAAAACTCTACACAGGGGTTCTACAGCGCTACTTAGCACTAAACAAGCAAGATGATGATGTGGAAAAAATGTCTGCACCACCCCAACCCCCATCCTCACAAGCTGTTCCCTCCACAGCCCCACAGCCTGAGAGTGATACAATTGTTCCAGAAGTTTTAGAAGGGATCCCCAAAAGGTTTAAGAAAAATGCTGAAATTTTGCTGAACAAGATAAAGCAGCATCAGGATATTTCTAGCTGGGACCACCGAGGCACCTTTGTGTACCACGGAAACGCCTTACCAGGCTCTCACATTCTCGACCTGATTAAAGGTGCCACCCAATCTAATATTATTTCTGAGAAGAAGCGCCCAAAAGGCTGGGATGTATTTCTTAAAGCATTGGCAGAACTAAATGTCCCCACCTCTGTTGTGGGTAATTCATCTGTTAGAGAGCAGTTAGAATCCCTGAAAGTCAGCCCACTACAATCAGAGACCTCTAAACACCCGACTATTCCTGGGCCTGATGCTGCACGCAAGAAAAAATTCAAGAGACCGGCCTGGCTGCATGTGGAATCCTCCCCGTCGACACCATCCAGAGAGCTTGTCAAAGAACCCGCATGGCTAACTTTTTAAAAGCATTGCAATAAAAAAGAAAGAAAATAACGTGTGTAAGAGTATTTTATTTAATATACTCACTGACATTTCTAGCAGTGACCACTGAGTAAATATTTTGAAATAGCAAGGGGTCAGTCTGTCTTAACATTTTTTTGAGGCATGAATATGGTTTTTCTGCCTTGGAAATTTTAGATACAAGCGTCAATATCTCATTAATATTTTCAGATGTCAGTATCAGACTATTGCAACAATATGCAATTAAGATGACGGTATGGATGACCGTCTTGTAACATATTTTGTCACAAAGAGAACGAAGCAGTCTTGACATGGACGCAGCGGTTGATGTTATACACGAGTGCGCTTCCTGGTTTTCCAGCTGATTTTGACAGCCATCACAGTTTTTTTTCTGATATGCTGATATATAATATTTAATAATCACAGCTACTGTTGTATGCACAATGTTCTTCATATATTGCTTCTTTCTTTGCTTAATTTCTGGCAGGTCTATATGGAGCAATCTGCTCAATGTTTTATGGGGCATTTCCTGCAAATAGCAAATAAAAATTAATTAGCAAAGCATGCTAGAAAGTAATGAAAGGCCTAACACACGCTCCAAACCTCTATAACACCACCAACCAACTCCTTACCGTGTTTGAAGATTCTTCTGACTCGGGGGCAGCATTGTCCTTGTTAGAGCTGGTTGCGAGGTCGCTGTCAGATTCTGAGCTAACATAACGCCTTAAGGCCCGTCTCTTTCGTGGCGGACTTCCACGGTCATAACCCTCATCTGAATCGGACCAAAACAGGGGCTCCTCAGGTTGAAGGGTAGGCATGGGTGGCTTTTTGGCCCAGGTTGTTGGTGGGGATTCCGGGCTCTCGGGCTTTGGCGGGGATTCCGGGCTCTCAGGCTTCGGCGGGGAGTCAGGGCTCTCGGGCTTCGGAGGGGAGTCCGGGCTCTCAGGCTTCGGCGGGGAGTCCACGCTCTCTGCTTTCGGAGGTGAGTTGGGGGTGTCCTTCGGCAAGCTGGAGGAAAAACCGGTCTTGCTTGAAGATGCCATCTTTCTCCACATAGACGGGACGGCGGGGACCATGGACCAGTCGGTCTCAGGAACAGCGGAAAAGGCGGCGGTGGGTACCGCAGAACACTCCCCTCTTCTTATAAGACCTCTCAGGCATGCGCACACGCAGCAAGACAGGCCCAGGCAACACATAGGCAGCAGCAGCGGCCTAGGGGCAGGCATGCCAGGGCATGCCTGGGGCGGGTTAGGGGGACCCCGTGACGTGTCGGGGGGAGGGGGCAAGGCTCCCCATCCGGGTCAGGCGGAAGAGGACGTCACTTCCAGGTCAAAGGGCCCAGGTAAGTTCCGGTTCCGGGTTAGGGGGGCGGGGGGAAGGTAGGGACTTCCGTTAGGGGGCGGGACTTCCGGTAAGGGGCGGGACTTCCGGAGTTTGATGGGTGTTTGACAGGTGCACCCCTTCCCCTACTACTAAAAACAAAACACTGTTTTGTGATTTTATTATGTAACAAATTGTTTTGTTATGAAACGAAATGGTAGGATGCATTTTGTTATGAAATGAAACATTTCCCCCTCTAGGAATGAAATGATTCCTCCTAGAGGAACCAAAATTGCAAGGTAGCTTCTTTGGACTCTTCCCTGTAAGCCCCCCTCCCCCAAATGTGGAGATCTTTTGGCTGAGTCATTTAAACTCCAAAGGGGGTCCCCTAGGAGAAAATCATTTCTAATTGAGTAGGGAAATGGCTAACAGCCCCCCACCCCACTACGCAGGGGAGTGATTATTACTACATTTGTAAAAAGGTATGCAAAGGATTGCTCTATATGAAATCTTGAACCATGCCCCACCTTTGCAAGACATGAGGCAATCTGCGATAGCCACTGCCAAGGAAAGAAGTATGCAAGGAAAACAGACTCATCAGCATGTTATTCCTCTTTAATGAAATAATACAAACCACCCCATTTTAAAAAATGTTATCTCATAGTTGAAATTAGAGATGGGCAGGAAATGTAAAATGAAATGCTGTTTTGTCATTTTGTTACGTAGCACATTGTTTTGTTACAAAACGGTACAATGTGTTTTGTTATGAAATGAAACATCTTTTCCTCTAGGAATGAAATGATTCATTGTAAAGGAACCAAAATTGCAGGGTAACTTCTTTAGACTCTTCCCTGTAAACCCCCCCCCCCAATTGGAGATATTTGGGGTTTAAGGGACTGAGTCCAAAGGGGGTCCCCCTAGGGGAAAATAATTTCTAATTGAGTAGGAAAATGGCTAACAGCCCCCACCCCACCCCTCAGGGGAGTGATTACTATTACATTTGTAAGAAGGTATGCAAATAATTGCTCTATATGAAATCTTGGACTATGACTTACATTAAAAATAAACACTATCTTGCCCCACCCTGAGGATTTCTTTCTCTCGAAGTCCTTTACTGAGCTATTTATAGTGACTAATTGTCTAGCTGCATTACATCTTCACCTAGATCCCACTTGCCAAACCAAAGTGAACTCAGTCCCTTAGGGATGCATCAAAAACCAAATTTAGTATTAAGCAGCATTAGGAATCCAAGGATAAGTACCGTACATAATAATCATCATAATAAATGCATCCTGCCCAGACACCAGCAGGGACTATGGGCCTAATGGTGAGCTTGTTTTAAAAATGATTTATGCTGTTCTGTGATTATTATTCCCCCCCCCACAAGAAGCATTTGAGTTGGGAGGGAGGGAGAGACATTTGTGAATGCTTTTGCTGTGGAAAGAAGAACACAAAAGAGACAAGAATGAAATAAATACATTAGAAGCAGGTTGGCAATATGCATCAAGCAGTACCCTGGCCTTCCTCCAAAGAATGTCTGGGTGGAAAATCAAGCAAGATTCATTCTGCACAGATGAATAAAAGATGTACCACATCTCCAAAAGGCCCAGAGCGTTCAGGGAAGAGAGGAATGATGATGATGACTCATTTATATAGCAATATAAAGGGTAATAATAAAAGCTTCTTTAAATATGTTAGAAGTAGAAAACCTGCCAGAGAACCAGTTGGCCCTCTGGATGGTGAGGGAGGAAAAGGGGAGGTTAAGGAAGACTTGGACATTGCAGAGAAATTGAATGAGTTCTTTGCGTCTGTCTTCACGACAGAGGACCTTGAGCGGATTCCGCTGCCTCAGCCGCCCCTCTTGACTAAAGAATTAAATCAAATACAGGTTAAAAGAGAGGAGGTTTTAGGACTAATTGATAAATTGAGGATTAACAAGTCACCGGGCCCAGATGGCATCCACCCAAGGGTTATTAGGGAACTGAGAAATGAAATTGCAGATCTCTTAACGGTTATATGCAACTTGTCTCTTAAAACGGCCACAGTGCCGGGGGACTGGAGGATAGCAGATGTCACACCAATTTTTAAAAAAGGAAGGAGGGGGGACCCGGGAAACTACAGGCCGGTTAGCCTTACATCTGTCCCAGGGAAGATGGTGGAAAGCCTCATCCAAGAGAAAATCTTAAAACACATAAAAGAACAAACCTTGCTGAGAGAAAATCAGCATGGCTTCTGTAAGGGTAAATCTTGTCTGACAAACCTCTTAGAATTTTTTGAAAAGGTCAACAGGCACGTGGATTTGGGTGAACCGGTTGATATAGTCTATCTGGATTTTCAAAAAGCTTTTGACACAGTCCCTCACCAAAGGCTGCTGAGAAAATTGCACAGTCAGGGGATAAGAGGGCAGGTCCTCTTATGGATTGAGAACTGGTTGAAATCCCGGAAACAAAGAGTAGGTGTCAATGGGAAATTTTCACTATGGAGAGAAGTGAAAAGCGGTGTGCCCCAGGGCTCTGTCCTGGGACCGGTGCTTTTCAATCTGTTCATAAATGACCTGGAGACAGGGATAAACAGTGAGGTGGCCAAGTTTGCAGATGACACAAAACTTTTTCGTGTGGTAAATACCAGAGAAGATTGTGAAGAGCTCCAGAAGGATCTCTCCAAACTTGGGGAGTGGGCTGAGAAATGGCAAATGCGTTTTAATGTAACCAAATGTAAAGTAATGCATATTGGGGCAAAAAACCCAAACTTCGTTTATCAACTCATGGGCTCTGAGTTATCCGTGACGGATCAGGAAAGAGATCTTGGTGTGTTGGTGGACAGCTCCATGAAGGTGTCTCCCCAATGTGTGGCAGCCGTGAAGAAGGCCAATTCCATGCTAGGGATTATCAAAAAGGGGATTGAAAATAAAACAGCCAACATTATAATGCCATTATACAAAACAATAGTAAGGCCCCACCTGGAGTATTGTGTACAATTCTGGTCACCGCATCTCAAGAAAGACATAGTGGAACTGGAAAAGGTGCAGAAGAGAGCGACTAAAATGATTACCGGGCTGGAGCACCTCCCTTATGAAGAAAGGCTAAAACATTTGGGCCTCTTTAGTCTGGAAAAAAGGCGCTTGAGGGGGGATATGATTGAGACGTACAAAATAATGCAGGGTATGAGTAAAGTGGATAGAGGGAAGCTCTTCTCTCTCTCCCAAAATACCAGAACTAGGGGACATACACTCAAATTGAGGGCTGGGAGAGTAAGAACAGACAAAAGAAAATATTTTTTCACCCAGCGCGTTGTGAGTCTGTGGAACTCCCTGCCACAGGATGTGGTGATGGCATCTGGCCTGGATGCCTTCAAAAGGGGATTGGACAGATTCCTGGAGGAAAAGTCCATCACAGGTTACAAACCATGATGGAGATGTGGAGTCTCCAGGCTTTAAACCGGGTTACTTCAAGGGCCAGATGCAGGGGAGTGGTATCAGGAGACAGATATCTAGTCTCATGCACTCCCAAACGCACCTGGTGGGGCCGCTGTGAGATACAGGAAGCTGGACTAGATGGGCCTTTGGCCTGATCCAGCATGGCTCTTCTTATGTTCTTATGTTCTTATGTTCTTATGTTCTTCGTAGGTTTGGAGGATTGTGTTCATCAGGACCTGCCTCACAGTTTCTCAGATCCTGTGCATGCTGTTGTTATGCTTCAAGTTACCTTGCTTCTAGATGTCTCCAGCTTCAAACAGAGTGAGCGGGGGAGTAAATGAAGAGAATCCTTTGTGACTGACACAAAATGTCACTTGCTTCACCACAATCAGCTTTCCTTTTTGGCATCTCGACTAGGAAAGACACCGTCTGTTAAGGTCATTGGAATGGCAAACTGTCGCGATATGCACACTCTTGATTCTTCACTGAGTACGTAAGAGCTAACAAAGTTCCCTGTGTAAAGCCCAGAGAAATAACGACTCAACACAGCCAAGTTATAAGTAAAACTTGAACTTAATATATTAATATATTAAAAACTCAGAACATATATAGAGGCATATCCTGAATAACAACAGGTAAAGGTGAGCAGGGTGACCTGACATAGAATCAGAGTTAACTGACCTACATCAGGCAAAGGTCCGTGCTACTCCGTGCAACTAGATGGAGTGGTATATAAATAAATAAATAAATAAATAAATAAATAAATAAATAAATAAATAAATAAAGTCTTGCTCTCAGCTACTTCTTCGTATACTGACTTACAACCCATCCAGTTGCACCACATCATTAGCTAATTACTTTTGTCTCCGCTGAATTACTTCTTGTACTTTACATTGCAACTCTTTACAGACATAGATAGTTACAAAACTTACATACAACAGTAAATTTTGACTCTCAAATACAAATTGTATTAGAAACATATCTTGACACAAACAACAGAGCCATCTCTACTACCAGGCAAAGCCAGGTTAATTATTTAATTTGCTATGATTGTTCTTACAGTCAGAGATGGGAACAGCCAGGTTTAAGGCAGCTTGGTCATTTTAAGGCACCCTAATGAGAATAGTAACAAAAGCCCTGAATGAGGATGAGGATAACTGAAGTGTGTTTCTTCCACAATTAAGATATTTTAGTTGCCAGATCTCTGTATTTTGTTACTTTTCCCAATTCTTTATCTTCAACTCTAGCGTCCCCTGGGGTTGCAATGTCAGTGGTTCAGAAATGTCTTCATTCTGTTACTATTATATCTGATGTATTATGTCTGAGGTGTCTGTCAGTTTAGATCAGAAAATCCCATAAGTTCTTCACTTTGTCATTGAGACGCCTTTCCTGTCTGATGTTCCTATGGGTTTTTGGAAGCTGGGAAATTATGTTTTGGTATAATAACTAGTGCACTAATTTTGCCACTTGATCATAACTAATGTTGTTGCTGTTTGTTAGACATAAACCATTGACATTGCAACCCCAGGGGATGCTAGAGTTGTTCCAGGGCTTCTGGAACAAAACCAAAGAATTCCGCATAGTACTATAAGTGGTTGCCCATTTCAGAAATAACATCACCAGAGCTACGAAAACAAACAAACAAATAAACAAACAAAAACAGTATCGGGAGCAGCATATATCCTTTGTCAAGATACTTAGGTTTTAGGTTACATCTTTTATCTGGTATAGAAGTACATATTTTATAATTTTGATTGTCTATGTTTGGTATTTTTGAACAACAACAGGGTTGGCACTGACAAAACAGTACCTGGTTTCGCAAATAAAATTCATGGGGTTTAAGCTCAAAATCAATCATTCTTATGGAGTCTTTTTGATAGCTTGCTTTCTCCATAGAGAGTGCTATAAAGGCACTTTGTGCATGTTCACATCTAGACTGGACTTTTCAGCACATGTGTAT
>JAHTLZ010002453.1:0-11293 GCA_023846285.1 Phrynocephalus versicolor
CAGGTTTAATAATGTGACTGACTCCCACCCCAGCTTCATTTTGGCTTTCGTACATGAACCAGATGGCTTTTTTCTCTCTAGTTTGATTATGGAAAATATCTGCAGCCAGAGCAGGAAATCTCTCGCTGCTCAAGGACAGCTGCACCGGAGGATGCCATGTTCCTTCCTCAGCTAGACAATATTTTCAGTTTGGCAACATCAACTGACATTCTCCTCCGAGCAAGTCCACAACATTTCACACACACCTCAGCTCTTTGGAGACAGGGGGCTGTCCAGCCTCCGGGAGCTTCCCCTCTCAGCCAGAGAGGAGCTACAGAGGTAGTGCTCTGGGAAAAGTGCTCCTTTTTGGATATTCATCCGATCTCGCCTGATTTCGGAAGCTAAGCAGGATCGGCCCTGGTGAGTTCTTGGATGGGAGACCACCAGGGAATACCAGGTGCTATAGGCACCTCGAGTAGGAACTGGGAAACCACT
This sequence comes from Phrynocephalus versicolor, assembly GCA_023846285.1. Taxonomy (NCBI): domain Eukaryota; kingdom Metazoa; phylum Chordata; class Lepidosauria; order Squamata; family Agamidae; genus Phrynocephalus; species Phrynocephalus versicolor. The sequence continues at coordinate 475 of JAHTLZ010002453.1, forward strand.
CCAGTACTCCTGCCAAGAAAACTCCATGGACGTGGAGTCACGAAGGGTCGGACACGACTGTAACAACACAACACACACATAAGGGGCCACACAGCTTTTTAATTTTTTTGGCATTTGTGTTAAAACAAGTGGAGGACATCGGCCTGCTGGAAGAGGTCCAGAGGAGAGGATGAAAAAGATCTGGGAACCAATCCTTGTGAAGAACAGGATGAGAGCGCTGGATAGGTTTAGCCTGGAAAAGAAAAGGCCAAGGGATAACAGGATAGTCGTCTTTCAGTATCATCACAGGGAGAGTAAAGCAGGCTCTCTCCTGTGGCTCCAGAGGGTAGGGCCTGAATAAAGGTTTCCTAATTACTAGAAAAATTTCAATTACTCATTGGGAAAACCTTTTGACAATAAAAGCTATTTGGCAATGGAGCAGATGCCCACAGAGAGAAGTGGAACCTTCTTCATTGCAGATTTTTTCCCAGAGGTCAGGTGGCCATCTATCAGGGACCCTTGAGCTGTGTGTTTCCTGCTTCAGTGGAGGTTACACTTGATGACCCTTAAGGATTCTTCCAGCTCTTCAGTTCTATGATATATGAATTAAAAGCCACTTTAAGGCCTGCTTTTTTAAAAAAGGACTTTTAGATGCCCTAAGCACATCCGATCTCACTTGGTCTCGGAAACTAAGCAGGGTCAGGCCTGGCTAGTACTTGGCTGGGAGACCACCAGGGAATACCAGGTGCTGTCGGTGTCTGGAGTAGGAACTGGCAAACCACTCCAGTATTCCTGCCAAGAAAACTCCATGGACATGGGGTAGAGTCGGTCATGATTCTATGACACAACAACAACAACGAATGATGTCAAACACAGAAGCTGTGCCCTTTTCCATTCAAGATATTTGGGCCTTTTTCTGAATACAGTATATGGAATGGAGCCAGAAGTTACTTTGGGAAGTTGCTACAACTGACAGAAACCTCCCACCTGGCATGACCACCTGGACTGTTATGGAAATCGTAGTTCCCCCAAATTATTTTTCCCCTCCCTTCTGCAAACAGGTGGTTTTAAGCAGCTACCCTTGCAGAAATGCCTTCAGTCCTTTTCCTGCTCCGATCACAAAGGTGCCACCAAAACGGCTCAGCAAAAATCCCCATGAGCTACAGTGGCGAGTCTGGCGACAGCACAGGTCCGTTTCTGAGGCCAGAGCTCTGAAGTCCTCTCTGTGTCCAGCGCGAGGGCAAAAGCCCTCTCTGCCCAGTGCCAAAAGATCCTTTTGGAGGTGGAGGCCAGCTCAGCAGGCAAACGAGCCGGAGCCCTGCTTCGGAAACCTGATGAGCTGATAGCACAAGTGACTTTGCAATTCCTTAAAATAGCACGGCCCCGGTTGCTACGGCTGGCTCTGCAGCAGCAGCAGGTCTGCACGGAGAGCCGCGGAGGAAGGAGAACCAAAAAGTGGGAGACGCCCAGCACGCGGGGAGGGGGGGGGGCTACACCAGGCATGGGTGTCTCTCCCCTCACAGGCGGGCAGGCAGGAGACCTCTGGAAGAAAAGCCTCGCCATGGGGCTGGGGGTCTGCCATGGAAACTGCTAATAGGCTGGAAGAGGGCCAGGTTTCAAGAACTGAGGGGGGGCACAGTTGCCCCCTCCCGAGACCTCAGAGCACTTCCAACTTGTCCTCTGACTCCCCGGCACTCCCCAAAATGTGTGTTTGTGTGTGAAAGACAGAGACCCAATATTGTAATTTCTGAAGCAGAGCTGGACCAGATGTGCCAATGGACTACACGTGGCCCCTCAAAGACCTTGGGCCCTCCATCATCCTGGCACTATAAAGTTAAAGAAGCTGGGGGGGATTCCCTAAAGGTCTCTCAAGGAACAGGGTGTAAGGAACACCTTTTCATATTTAGAGGGCCTTGCAGAAACTCCGAAGCATCTGTCCCCACACCTCCCAAAATCTAATTAAAAATACTCAAGAGGCTACTAGAGGGCATAAGTGGAGCTTTCAAGTCAAAATCGCTGTTTTTCGAAAGAGTGGAGGGGGAAACTGTGACGGTAGGATTAGATAAATAAATGAATGAAAAAATAAATACTTGTTTTTAGCACAACCTCAATTTGGAAGGGATCCTATAGATCAGTGTTGGCGAACCTATATGGCACGGGTGCCAGAGGTGGCCCTCAGAGCCCTTTCTCTGGGCACCTGACATCGCCCCTTCATAGCCCCCTGTATTCAGGTTAAATGGCTGTATTGGCACTTTGCGAAAAATTAGTGGGTTCTGAATCGCAGTTTGGGCACTCGGTCTCTGAAAAGGTTCATCATCATTGCCGTAGATCAGGCCTGCCCAAAGTCCGGCCTGGGGGCCAAATCCGGCCCGCCTGCCCATTCTGAGTGGCCCGCAGCTGGCTGGCCCGCCCCTCCCTCCCCTTCCTTCGCCCCATGTTTTTTTTAAAAAAAAAAAAAACTTCCGCCAACACTGACACCACCGGGAAGCTTGAGGGGCTGGGCGGGCCGGCTGGCCGGTGAGCAGAAGCTTGTGGGGTGGGCGGGCAAAGGGGCGGGCCACCACCACCACCACCGCCGGGAAGCTTGTGGGGCTGGGCGCGTGCACGGGGGTGGCGCGCTGGTGGGCCGCCTCCACCAGCATAGCCAGGAACATTGTGAGGTTGGGCGCATGCACGGTCATTGGGTGGGGCTTATGGGTCAGTGGGTGGGGCTTGCAGTGGGGTGGCAGGTTCAGGGAGCAACCGGCCCCTGACACATTCTCAGCCACCAAATCTGGCCCTCCTTACAAAAAGTTTGGGCACCTCTGCCGTATATCCTGTGCAGGAGGTGGGGGTGGGGGGTGGGGAATTGAAACTCCCAGCCTCCTGCTGCACAGCCAATGATTGAAACGCTGGAGCTGTCCAGCCATGGTAGTGCCCCCCCCAATCCAGTGGTGGACATGATGAGTTACCTCTAACTCAGGGGGGCTGTGATGGACCAAGCCAGCCTGTTTCCTGATGGAGCGCCCTTGATCTCTTTTTCAAAACAGGCAAGTAACTGGTCTGTCCCTGCCAATCTGCCTAAGGTGGGGGGAGCTGTGTGGCCCTAGGTGGCCTACCCCTCCATGGATCTGTTGTCAACTTGATCCCCATCTTCCCCCTCCAATAAAAAGTCTGAGAGGGGAGGACGTGGTTTGGCGTGGGACACTTTGTGTGCCCTGCCCCACTGAAGCAGGACATCTTCTCTGCCTTAGATTCTGAATTCAAGCTGCCCACACTTCTGCTGGCCTTTGCCCCCACAAACACACACTCGTAAGAGGAGCCTGAGCGGATGCTTTTCTCTACCGCCTGCATTGTAATCCCCTACTTAGTTTCTGCAGGTGGACCCGGTCATACAAGAGTCTACCTTCCTGCTTGCTTTCACTTGGCTTCCCAGGAAGCTTCTCCTAATCCCATTGCAGGATACTGAAAGCCACGGCCTCGTGTGCCAGTGGTTGAGAAAATGGCCTTTCAGTCGGTCTGGAGGCAGCCCTACAGCCTTTGTCTCCTTGGCCTGCCGCCTGATAATGCCTGCCAGCTGGGGTGTACAGAAACTCCCCCTATTCAGGCCTTATTGCCTTATTGTTGAAGCTCAGTCCCATGAGATGGACATATGCAGAGAGCAGATGCAGGAACTGAGCATCTCACACCCACGCCGTCGGCAGCACCACACTGAGCCTGCCTGCCTTGCCTCTTTCTGTCTGGGGAGGAGCGGCTGGAGGCAAGATGCTTCAACCCCCCCCCCTTGCGCCAGAACACACTTTTACCCCCTCAAGTCTCAGCCCCATGGATCAAACCCCAATTGTCCAACCTCAAGGGATGTCGTTGCCTCTCCCCATCGTCTGTGGATGCAGCGAGTAGGCAGGTGGTCCAGGAGGCATCCTCCCATTGCCTAGCAACCACAATGTGCTCCCCCTCCCCTTTCAATCTTCTTGAAGCAAAAAAGGAGGCTATGGAGAGGAAAAGGAGTGCGCAAGTGAGAAGGGAAAGGAGCAGAGTTTTAGAGGAGGGATGGAGCAAGACAGACAGACAGACAGAGAGACAGACACACACACAGAGAGAGAGAGAGAGAGAGAGAGAGAGAATATCTGCAGTGTAGCTGTATTGTGGTCTATTCCATATCCTCCAACATCCTACCAGTAAAAATAAGATTATATTTGTGACATCCCCCTCCCCCATTTTGATACCAAATATTATTGCGTAATACATCACTCACCCACCCACCCCATTAAACAGTGCTTGAAGGTCCAGTTCTGTTTCCCTCAGTTGCGCTTGTTATTTCCACGGCAGAAGGTGTTGTTCCTTTCGGTCAAAAGATATGCTAGGGAAACCACAATCTTGCAAATCGCCTGCCAGTTGTTCTCGGAAAGCCTCCTCAGAGCGGAATCTCAAAGGAATAGGCCTTACAGTGGAGCCAACATTCCCGAAGAATACTCTTGTCGCTCCTTTCAGCCTGTGGCCCTGCCCATCACCGGGTCTTCCCTGAACCTGAACCCAGCACTTGAAGTCAAGCTATTGCTGCCCATTCTTTGAAAAAGGAAAGCTGCTGTTTTAATCCAATCTAGATCACTTTTGGGGGAGACCGTATCCTCCTGCAAAGTGGGGCAGTCATTCCAGCGTGTGAGTTCTCCGCGAGCAAGCACAGAAGGCTTGGGGGAAAAGCCCAAAGAATCCTGTAGTTTTGGGGGGACTACAACTCCCAGAATCCCCCAGCCACTCTGGTTGCTAACCATATGTGACATGGGAATCCTAAAAGACATATGGTACTATTCTCATCTCTGATCCGCCCAGGGTAGGCTGTGTGCTCTGGAGTGCCCTGGAGGTCACAATCACACAAGCATTGCCATAGTTAGAAAGCGAGCAGGGCTGACACAAGACATTTTGCTGCTTGACTCAAAAGACTAAAGTGGTACCCTTTTCCTGTTCCAAAATGGCAAACGCCTGGAAAAATCTGATAGCAGAACTGGTGAGAGAACAATATCCCCCAGCGGTCCTGAGGTCGGCCAGCTTGTTTAGGGAGTTGCAGCCCTCTATGATCTTCTCCTGAGACCTAAAGTGGTCCGAGGGTCTGGAGGAACAGCTGGGTGGCTTTGCCCGATGCTCCGCACTTCCACTAGTTAGTGGAAGGCTTGCTTTTAGGTAAAAATGGGAAACCCACCTTTCTTGCTTCAGGAAATCAATTCAGAACTAGAGCAGGGGGGGAAATGCTCCAAACTTAGTTAGAGAAACCCCCAGAGGTAGCTTTCCAGGTATAAAGGTGGCTGCTTTGTGTGGCTGCCTCTCTGAGAAAGAGAAACCGGAACATTTAGCTTTTCGAGCAGTCACTATACTTGTCTGTTTCGACCTGTAGAACGGAAACTAAAAGGTTCAAGATTAATAGGTTTATTTGACAGTCATCTTTTGTGGATTACAATCCGCTCCCTGAAGAGATGTGTTTCAGGCACAGGAAATCCATTCAGAGATAGTGTAGGGGGGAAAAGAACCCTAGCCCTGGTGACAGGAGACCCTAGAGCAGTGATGGCAAACCTTTTAGAGACCGAGTACCCAAACTGCAATTCAAACCCCACTAATTTTTTTTTTTTTTGCAAAGTGCCAATAGAGTAATTTAACCTGTATACAGGTGGCTATGAAGGGGCGATGTTGGGTGCCCACAGAAAAGGCTCTGAGTGCCATAGTTTCACCATCACTGCCCTAGAATGTAATCCCTGAACCTCCATGCCAATAAATCTAGTTAATCTTAATGATGCCACAAACATTTTATTTTTGTTTGTTTTTTCTTTTGCTTGTTTGTGATTTTGTCATGCAAAAGACACTTGACTTGACTTCCAAGAAGAAGTTGTGCGATTTCCATATCGGTAAGTCCTCCCCATGCACATGGTCTTGTGATTCCAATAACTGTGGTCTTTGAATTCCAATACTGTAATTATTTAAATCCACTGCTTTGTAAATCAGCATAGAATTAATTGCAGAGCAGAATCCCAAAATGTTCCTTCAAATTACAAAATCTGGCAGTTTGATTCTGAAGCAGAAAAGGTTCTGCAGGGTAAATGGACAGCTATATATCCTTGGTCCTTCATAAGGTTGCAGGTTTTTTTGAGGGGAGGTCTATATTCGTTTGTTCCAGGTCTGTTTTTTACTGCGAACGAGCTACAGAATTAACCATCTTTCCTGACCGTTTAAAAAATCCAAGAACTCCCTCATGTTGGGAAAGGTACTCAGAGAGCCCCGGCTTTCCTTTAACACTCCCCCCTTTCCGATTTTCGTTTGCTAACTTGTCAGGTTTCATCGGAAGATTAATCATTCTTGCCATTTCCATTAAGGCCCCCACCTGCCCCGCCTGCTTGTTCCTTACTCTGGACAGGCCGTAAATCCAGCCCGAAAATAGCCACCAGCTTGGCTTCAGCCTTCTTGAAATATTTATTCATCTCTCTTTTCTCCTCCTCCTCCCTCTCCTCCCCTGCCCTCCCGCCACAGCTGAGACAGCTCCGGCTGCTTTTTCCTCCTGCGCAGAGATGATGAGGCAGGAACTAATTGATGGTATTGATCCTCTAGGGCGGATCTGAGCCAGCCTGCGAAAGGGCTGAGGTGGATGGAGGGGGAAGGAGGCCCAAGACCCTCTGCTGCCTAAGGCCAAGGGCAGGGTGGGACCCCCTGCCATTCCAGGAGCTGCCTTTTAAATCTTACTACAGGGTGATTTTGTGTCCTCTTTTAGACAAGGAGAGCGTCTCTCTTGTCTATAGAGGGCCATTCTGTCTAATTCTGAGTGAAAGATCAAGAGCCAGAAAGACGGGTGTCAAGGGCCGTGAAGCTGAACTTGTTTGAGCTGCTAACACTCAAGATAGCCTGGTAACTGTTTTCTCCAATCAAGTGAGATGAATTCTGTTTAAGTTACAGAAGTGATTTCTGGATTTTTGTGCCTGGGCACTTCAGTCAGGTTTTGCCCGAACCAGCATTTCCTTTGGGTCTCTTTTGGGGTGGTATGAAAGAGGCCAGCCATATCTGTCCTGGCAATAGGGTAAGGAGGCTGCCCTGTCCTGAATCATTAAGTCAAAAAGTGGTGGTAGTGGTGGCACTGTAGCCCTAAGATGGTCCAGAATGTAGAAAAGATGGTGCTCTTGCCACCGTACCAGGAGGTACCTTATGGCACAGTAGTTAAAATGCAGTAATGCAGTCAAAACTCTGCTCGCAGATAGCTTGAGGTTCACTCAACATTCCAGGGTTCCGAGGTTGGTAAAATGAGTGCCCTGCTGGCTGGGGGTGCAGGGTAGACATGTGTAGCCAGCATAATTGTAAACTGCCCAACATGCTTTATGTGTTTTGTTTTCTTCCCCACTTGCTTTGTCCTTTATTCATATAACATTAAAAGAATTACAATAAGTCTCCAGCACATCCCTACAATGTAACTGCATTCTTATACAGTCTGAAAAAATATTTATGGATGTGCTGTAGAATAATTTATAGATGAATTTATTTGTGATTAAATGCAGTGGTTAAATGCATGCAGTGCAAGTTAAATTGTGCTCACGACCTGGAGTTCAATCCCAGGTACAAAAGAACATAAGAAGAGCCCTGCTGAATCAGGCCAACGGCCCATCTAGTCCAGCTTCCTGTATCTCACAGTGGCCCCACCAGATGCTTCTGGGAGCGCACAAGACTAGATCTCTGTCTCCTGATACCACTCCCCTGCATCTGGCCCTTGAAGTGCCCCGGTTTTAAGCCTGGAGATGACACATCTCCATCATGGTTTATAAGTAACCTGGGATGGACTTTTCCTCCAGGAATCTGTCCAATCCCCTTTGGAAGGCATCCAGGCCAGATGCCATCACCACCTCCTCCTGTGGCAGGGAGTTCCACAGACTAACAACACGCTGGGTAAAGAAATATTTTCTTTTGTCTGTTCTTACTCTCAGCCCTCAATTTGAGTGTATGTCCCATAGTTCTGGTATTTTGTGAGAGGGAGAAGAGATTCCCTCTATCCACTTGACTCATGCCCTGCATTATTTTCTACGTCTCAGTCAAATCCCCCCCTCAGGCACCTTTTTTCCAGAATAAAGAGCCCCAAATGTTTTAGCCTTTCCCCATAAGGGAGGTGCCCCAGCCCAGTAATCATTTTAGTCACTCTCTTTTGCACCTTTTCCAGTTCCACTAGAGATGCGGTAACCAGGCTCATGGTTTACTCAGCCTTCCATCTTTCGGAGGTTGGTAAAATGAATACTGTACCCAGCTTGCTTGAGGGGGAAAGTGCAGCCTCCATACTGTAATCGATGTTGCTTTGATGTTGCTCCCAGTAAGTTACAATGTTGTAATTGTTACTCTTTTAATGTTCTATATAGCCCTTGAAGATGGCTGATAGACACAAACATGTCGTGCATTTTATACCGGATTAAAAAGCCCCATATATTCTACAACCTAGGACTACAGCTTCCTTTTGTGAACTAATATTTCAGTGGATGTACCAGTTGCTTTTATTATTTCCTATCCTGAATCAGACTATTGATCTTTATAATGAGGTTGCTGGCTCTCTGGGCATCCAGTATTGCAATGCTTTTCTCTTTTTCCAAGCAGAGGAACAGAACTCCGGTGGAGAAACCTTGGTATCTGCAGATGAAGTGGCTTTCAAATCCAAGCCACTCTTCAATATGACATCCTTTCAAATACAGTATTTAAACATGACTATCATATCCCCTCTCAACCTTCTTTTTGTAAGGCTAAACCAGGCATGTCCAAACTTTGGCCCTACAGATGTTTTGGACCACAACTCCCACAGTCCTTTGCCATTGGAAATACAGGCTTGGAATTCTGGGAGTTGTGGACCAAAACACCCAGAGGGCCGAAGTTTGGACATGCCTGGGCTAAACATTCCCAGCTCCCTAAGCCAATCCTCATAAGAATTTCTTCCAGACCTTCAACCATCTTGGTTGCCCTCCTCTGGACCCGTTCAAGGTTGTCAACATCCTTGTTAAATGGAAGTGTGCAGAACTGGACATGGTACTCTAGGTGAGGTCTCACCAGAGCCAAATAGAGTGGTGCTATCACATATGCTGATCTTCATCTCTGTCTCATTTCAGCTTTTCATCTGTAATGGAAATATCTTAATGACTGTAAAAATGAGTGTTACCCAAGCATTTAGAAGAGTCTTTATATATGCACAGATTTAACCCTTTGTTTGGTTTTAAAGGGTTTTATTTATTCAAAACAAAAAAATGTATAAGAAAAACAATGACAATGTATAATATGCACACTGTAATATTGACAAGACAATGATACATTTTCTTGTTTTTAACCCTCCCCTTGAATTAAACTTATTTACATGGGTGGGGCTTTGCTTAATCATCAGTTTTGAATCTATGTGCTCCTACCACCACCACAAAAATAACACACACACACACACACACACACACACACACACACACACAGAGAGAGAGAGAGAGAGAGAGAGAGAGAGAGAGAGAGAGAGAACAAACTATCCCCGCTTTTTCTCTAATTCCTCCTCCTTTGACTCATGATTTGTGAGAACTTTTTCCCAAGTTACTTTTAGAACGATAAGTCTCAGAACCACTCAGCCAGCATGCTAGGTTGGAGAGGGTGAATACGTTGGAAAGTAACTTTTCCAAGTTCTCCCTACTGCCAACTTGTTTCTGGAATCCTCAGTGCTGGAATGATCCTATGTTGCTGCCTGAGGATGAACTAGATGGCATAGATTATAGAACTACAGTAGTTGTGAGGAAGTGCCGCCTTCTTAAGGGTTAAAAGTGAGCATGTCCAAACTTCAGCCCTCCAGATGTTTTGGACCACAACTCCCACAGTCCTTTGTCATTGGCAATCTAAGCTTAGAATTCTGGGAGTTGTGGTCCAAAACATCAGGAGGGCCGGCATGCTTGTGACATGTCCTACTCTCCTGTAGCTTGTCAGTTAGGTTGCTCCTGTTTTGTGATTGGTCATCAGTTCAGCACCATCTTAATTTGCATTCTGGTTGCTCAGACAGAGTGCTTCTCAAACACAGAGGTCTTTTCTTCCTCTCTTAATTGGGATCAATGGAAAGCAGTTAAATTCAGTGTGGAGAAAATAGAAAGAGAACCAAGATGGGGAGTGGCATTTTGCTGCCTAAGAGATGTGAAACGTAACAGAAAAAATGGCTAACGTGTGAGAGTAGTTGCACCATAAAACTTAACATTAATTTAACAACTTTTCAATTGGCTAGATTTGTTGCCCAAAATCACTCAGTAATCCTTTACAACAACCTTTCAAGGCTGGCTGGTATCCTCTAAATATTGCACTGGGGTGGAGGCATCTCTGTGTAAAAGCAGAGGCAGGTATTAGTAAAAGCCTCTTATGAGAAGAGGGGATTCTGTAACTACTGGAAGTGTCTGATGGTTCAGAGGCAGAAGCTTTACTGTAATGTGCAAGTAAGCTCTCTTTGCTTTAAGGTTCCTCTTCAGTGCTTCAGCCTTAAAGAGTGCTCTGAAGTCAGATTTCTCAAAAACGCATGGAATCCCCTCTCTCCAACACTGGCCATTACCCCACGTCCACTTTGTACTGCAACAGAATATAATGGGCGTTTATACACGACCCCTAAACTCCGGAGCAAATGGCTCCCAGCTCCGGAGCTTAAAAATGTTTCCCCACCAGCTCCGGAGTTTAGAGGAAATTAAGTGTGACCCCGCCCACCTAAGCGCGACCCAGCGCACTTTTCTTGTACCTGCTCTTCTGGGGTGAAAATTGCTTGATGCGGTGTAAGGATAGTGAGTGCGGGGCTCTCCTCGCTTCTGTTTGTTGTTGTTTTGGCTCCCGCCCCTTTAAGAGCTACTTTACAGAGACAGGA
>JAHTLZ010002453.1:11303-27837 GCA_023846285.1 Phrynocephalus versicolor
TCCCTTTTTTTCTCCCTCCCCTCACGCAGCCAGCAGCCAGGACGTGCGGAGGGGGTGGGAACGCATGAAGAGCGACAAACCCCTAAGATCTCTGGTCCGAATTAAAGTGACCAGCGGATCTTAGGGGTCATGTAAAAGCGCCCTAAATTGCCAGCGGATCTTAGGGGTCGTGTAAAAGTGCCCATGGTTTTGTTGCTGTTCCTGCGCCCCCAAGGACGCACTTCCCGCTTTCAGCTTCACTTAAGGATTGCAATGCTAGCTTTTGGCCTGAGATGGCAGCTAAATAATGGCTTCCCTGAATTCACCGAGCGAATCTGCGAGTGAACGGAGTTAGAAATTATAACCAGAGTTCTCTGCTTCAAGTTTGCATGCATCCCTATTAAATTCGCCAATAAGCAAGAATGCATGTGTCCAACAGAACCACAGCCTACCTTACATCTGTCTTTGCCTCTGCTTTGCCAGTTCATTTCCAAGCACGCTTTGTCTGTTCTTCTTCATTTCTCCTTCCCACTATCCTATTTATACACCATTTAAAATCAAACCGGACAAACAAATGAAATGGAATGAAATAAACTCATCGCCCAGGCCAAAAGAGGAGATGGGTTTATGGGCAGAAATAGTTGCTTTTGTTCTTAAACAACATTAACCTCTGTTCTGTCTAGAAAGGGAAAGACTGTGACCCACCAGATCATCGGGGGGGGGGGGATGCTCAGCCTGTCCCAGTTACTGGAGGGAGTTACTTTTCGCAAAAAACAATGCCAAGAAGCCCTCGCTGCTACCACACTGGGAAACAGTCGTTTTATCCGTTCTGGTCTCCCATCCAGACTTCAGGACTCTCCTGCTCACTCTCTGTCTTGATCTCTGTTTCCCATCCTATGTATTGCCAGGAATGGCTGATGATGGGAGTGACCATTTGTAAATGTCTTGAAGGTCTGCAACTGCTTCGGCCTTATCACTGAGGATGTTTTCAGTCAGAGGACTGTTGTTGTAAACCCATGGCTTACAGAGACTAGAGGCTGCTTCCTGATATGAAAAATTGTTACCTATGCAAGGAGGCCTTTTTAAGGAACGCAGATATGCCGTCACCTCCCCCATCCTCTGCTCTCCTTAGCATTTGAGAAATCTGGATCGTTGCTCAGAAAGTTACAATTTAAATGGACTGTGATAACAGTACTCATTACTTCTCCACAGCCAGAATGCCACAATCATTTTTACCACTCCCAATCCCCAAGTAATTTGTTATACTGAGCACTCCCTTTGCATTGAATTCCCATTGTCACCTGGGTGGGAAAACACAGAGAAATACCCTTTGTTTCCCACTAGTGACAAATTCTGATATTGCATCCTGGAAATATTTATAAGAAGACCAAACCAAAGACTGTTTCCCTTGTCAGTTATGATATATAACAGAATGGGGTGAAACCTGGAACAAATTGTGTAAAAATGCCTTTGAAAATAACTTTTGAAAGTACCTACATATTCTTGTTATATGTTATAGCTTAGGTGTTACGCTTTACATCTAAAATTACTTTGCAATTATTCATTATTTTATTTGTTTAAAAAGCTACTAACCACAGCTAACTATATTACTTATATAATTAATTACTTTCATGCTCTGATCTAGAGACATAATTTGTTCCTGCCAGTATAAGAACAAAAGAGAAGGGAACTGTGTTAGAAGCTTGGCCACCTCTGTTCTTTATGGTCCATGACTGGCCTTAGCAGATGGGTAATGAGAGTCTCATACGACCAGCAAGACAGAGAAAGGGACCTCTGGATCTGGTGTGCGTGCAGCTATATCATCACACACATACACGGGAGACCAACGTGGGCAGGCCTGCCCTTGTCCCTGTGACCTGTGTGCTGCAGGAGCAGCACTGTTCCAGACAGAAGGCTTTGGACATGCTCCAAGGAAGCTCAGCCTCTCGCCGTTGGTGTGGCTGGTCTGCAAAAAAGAAAAGAAAAAAGGCAAGATGCAGGTAGAGCAATTTGAGAGTCTACTGTGATAGGGTTTGCTCCTAAAATTACCCAAGAAACGGTGTGCTTTAATTAATTAATGAATCAAAAGTATTTGAATTGATGCATGACAAAAAGAGACAGGTACTCACCACCAAGCCCATCCCAGCTCTTAAGTCCTTACTCTTGGCTGACACAGCTGGCCTTATGGTCCCAGGGACAGCGAGGCAACTCTCTTTAGGTGGCAGAACTTGGGGAGTGGCAGAGGATAACCCCCTGCCATCCTTGCTGAGCCCTCTGGCTTCTCCTCTTTGTGGAAAAACAGAGCCCATGCCGGCCTCACAGCTTGTATTCCTCCTCCTGAACTAGCCTGCAGCCCCCAAGAAAGGCACAAAGCCGTATCCCGGGGTGGGATTTGGCTACAGGAGACATGCCACCCGGGGAGTGCTCTTTGCGGCCAGCCTCCAGATCGCAAAACACCCCCCAAAGTTGCCATTTTGGAATCTGGAAGTGCCCTCCTGCTCCCTTCTGGTTTGGGGGAGAAAATTGAGCTGGAATGATCACCAAGGTACATTTTCTCCCAACCCTCTGCCTTGCCCCACTTGCAGAGCTGAAAGAAGACCCCATGGCCCGTTCAGCTGATTTCTGCGTAGTGAACTAAAGAAGACATCTTGTCCTTCATTCTGGCAGCAAAATGTCGAGGTTTGACCACGTACAGCCACAGTTCCAACTGGGAATCATGCAGTGGATGCTATATTCTTTTATAACATGGGGGCCATGGAACACCCCCCCCCCAAAGAATGCCTACCTCTCCCATTTAAAAGGGGCCCTTGTATTCTTAAGGAAACATGAAGTGTTCCCAGGACTACTGGGCCACACACAGATATATATAAGAAAAAAAAACTTTGTGTGGGAGGGCCCATGAGCAGATGTGGCTTTCCTAGATCTGGAGATAGAGATGGCACAGCCTCAGGACCTTGGGAGATGGCACACTGCTAGTTTGTCACAATGAGAACAAGAAACTTGAGAAGTGCAAGAGAGAAAGCTGGATGGAGCAGCATTCGGCCTGCGATACCTCCGTTTGCCTTCTTTCATGAGCGTGCTCACCACCACCCCATACATGCCAGCACACAGACCCAACCTTCTAGTATTTCATGGCAAGCGGCAGAGCGCGCCAGCATCCTCGGAGTGGTCGCAGTTGTGGACGTTCCAGCGAATGTGAGAACAACGCAGGAGGGACGCCTCGTCTCCTTTGCACTTCAGGTTGTCGAGGAAAATGTAGCCGGTGCCCTGGCCGTACCGGGCCTCCCCCGAGGCGGCTAAGGCCCGCCCGCAGCTGAGTTGCCGACACACCACTTTCACGTCCTTGATATCCCAGGCGTCGTCGCAGACCGTCCCCCACTGGGACAGGTAGAACAACTCCACGCGGCCTTCGCACCGATGGCTCCCGTTGACCAGCCGCAGGAAGCCTGCAAAAGGGAAGAGGAGGGCAGCAAGAGTCGTTACGAGCAAGGTAAGGTCCGTCCTGCCAACCTGCCACGTGCCGCCCCCTCCCCAGTCCCATTACCTTTCCGGCAAATGGGTTGGCCAAAGAATACAGCTTGGAAAAGTTGTACTTTAAAAAAACCAACTTCTAGTGTGGAAAATGAACATAAAAACATAAGAAGAGCCATGCTGGATCAGGCCAAAGGCCCATCTAGTCCAGCTTCCTGTATCTCACAGTGGCCCCACCAGATGCGTCTCAGAGCGCACAAGACTAGATCTCTGTCTCCTGACACCACTCCCCTTCATCTGGCCCTTGAAGGACCCTGGTTTTAAGCCTGGAGATGACTCATCTCCATCAGGGTTTGTCACCTGGGATGGACTTTTCCTCCAGGAATCTGTCCAATCCCCTTTTAAAGGCATCCAGGAGAGATGCCATCACCACCTCCTGCGGCAGGGAGTTCCACAGACTAACAACGCGCTGGGTAAAGAAGTATTTTCTTTTGTCTGTTCTCAATCTCCCAACCCTCAATTTGAGTGTATGTCCCCTAGTTCTAGTATCTTGTGACAGGGAGAACAGCTTCTCTCTATCCACTTTACTCATGCCCTGCATTATTTTGTATGTCTCAATCATATCTCCCCTCATGTTTCTCCTTAAATGCTTCTCCTTAAAAATGTCAAAGAGGCATACTGTGAGGTTTCTCATTGGGAAAGCATGTATTGGTGTTAGCTAGCCGAGATGTTTTCAAAGCTGCAAATACTGTCTTACAGGAGTTTTGGGCAACCTCCAAATGGCAATACCGAGATGGGCATATCGAGGCCACATGGGGTCTCAGGGGTACACCTGGCCTTATGGCCCCCTCACCCTCAGTTTGGGGGCAGCACTCAGGCGCATAAAGGCCACGGTCTAAAAGGAAAGCCTTTTTTAGTCTTGTGCCTGGAAGCGGGTATAATGTCATGGTTAAGAGTGTCAGAGGAGGGGTCAGCTGTCCTGGGTTCAAACCCCTGCTCAGCCAATGGCAGGTCCCATGGTCACCTTGAGACTGCCACGGCCTCTCCTATTTCCTAGGGGTGTCGTAGACATGTAGTACATAAGAACAACCTTGCTGGAAGAGGCCACAGCCCATCCAGTCCAGCATTCTGTCTCGCACAGTGGCTCACCCTTTGCTTTGGGGTATTCCCAAGCAGATGTCTTCACCTGCTTACGATTCCCTGCAAATGGCATTGAGACGGCCTAGCATGTCACCTTGAATTCACTGAAGGTGGGATATTGAGGAGGTGCATGCATAAAAACAACAGCATCGTTGTTGTTTCTCTCTTGGGCATAAAGTCTGCCAAGTCTGCCCTGTAAGGGAGAGTTGTGACAGAGGGAAGGAGGACTGCAGAGTTGACCCCCCCCACTCCTAAATTTAGAAGGCACTCCTTCTGCCTTCTACTTATCTGACCATTTTACTGAACGGAGATGGTGCCTGGCAAAGGACATCAGAGCAGGGATTTGGCAGGGGCAGGAGGCCTGCTATGCCGGCTGGTTAGGCTCTATGCCACTTGCCCTGGGAGGAAAAAAACCCACTACTGAATAGCTTTGCTAGGCAGCTGCCTGGAGTCTCCTCTCTTCCAATTAAGTTTTGGACGCCTCCCGGTGCAGGTGGGAGGGAGAGGGACCACCAACAGGACCTTTCACGTACCATCCTTGGGCCGAGTGGTGGCTGGGGTCATCGTAGGAACGCTGTCCTCCAGGAAGGGCTCCCCGGTTTCATCGGCACCTGAACACGGAGGGAGGAAAAAGGGAGGCAGGCTGAGAAACAAAAGAGAGAGAGATGCCTGAAAAGGGGAGCCCCAAGGCGTCCCTCTCAAAAACAGGATTGCTACGAGCTGACTTCCTACTGGTAGCCTGGGCGACTGACTAGCCCAGGTTATTTCTAGAAAGGCCGCCCAAAGTAGTTTGTTTCAGCAGAAACAGAAACAGAAGCCTCCTGGCCTCTCTGGAGACGAAGGCATTTTCTTAGTGGTTTAGAAGGTGTTATTCCATTGTAGACTTTCATGGGGTTTTGCCACAATCCGTTCTTTCTCCAAACTCGTGTCGGCAGGCTGTTCCAACAGTTGACTTCCTGGGCCCATAATACCGTTGTCTTCTTGGAAGCAAATTGCCTGGTGTTGATTGGTGGTTGTCATTCAGCTTGGTTTCCCCTACCCTACTCTCCCCACATCATGTATACTGTGTACTTTGCCCCAGAGTCTGTACTCCTTGCATCAAAATACAGTATATAGATTCCAATCCAAACGAAAGTTGATGGGACAATATGCTTATTCATCTTACAGATGACAAAGGACTCCGTGTGCATGTGTGTTTGCTTCTGTTTTTATTGTCATTTAAGGCCGGTTACATGATCCTCTTAAAAGAGAAAGGACAGTAAAATGCTACCCACATTCCAAGGCCTTGTCTCGAGAAAAGTCTGGGCTCTGCCCATCAGAATAACTGGATCACAGTGTTTAAAATTACAGTGGACCTTGTATAACAAACAGTTTGTATAACATAAAATCTGTACAACATAAAAAATTCTGGAGATAGGGGAAATTTGCTTAACATAATTGCCTATGGGGTGAATCCATACAACATAAAATGGGATTACTCCATTTTCAATGCATTCCTATGGGAAATTTGTATAAAGGAAAATTTGCTTAACATAATTTCACTTGGAACAAATTAATTCCTTTATACAAGGTACCACTGTACACTTAACGGGTTCAGTATTTCACATCACTGGCTTTCTAAAACAGCCAAAGCCACTGTGGTTGTATTTAGAATCCGGGAGACCCAGATTCTCATGTCCACAGACCCCCAAACCCTGAATTTCACCGATTAAACTCAAACATGGCTCACTTCGTGGCCGAATCTAGGAAGATAAAGATGGGCTGGAGTGTGTGTATGTGTGTTACAGTTAGAGAGTATCATACTTGAACAGAATGACATTGGTTTCCTCTTTGAAAGTGGCAGGATATCAACAAAATTGTGAAATGCGTAGGAGAGAGGCAACATGCACACACTGGTGAGTGGGTGTGCGAGCAGGTGGGCTCTGGGAGTGAGCCCACGAGAGTATGCACGTGCACGAGAGAAATCACTCCCTCTTCAGCCCTCTCTTTGCTGCCACTCAGAAGATGGATGGCGGGTGGAAGGGCCAACGCGGAGAACGGGGCCAACGTCTCACACCAAAGTTGCTCAGAAAGTTACTGTCAAAAAGCAATTACTTAACAGTTACACGTATAAGACTCCACTTCCATGTAGTTTGTAACCATGATCATCAAGGGGAGGAAGTAATATTTTGGCTTCCCATTATGCAAAAGTAACTGAATTTCTACCGGACTTTCTAAAGGTACAAAAACTAGTACATTCCCTACAAAATTTATTTATTTATTTATTTATTTATTATACTTATATCCCACCCATTTGGACTAAAAGGCCACTCTGGGTGGCTAGTAACTGCAAAAATACTACAGTTACATCTTCAAAGGAATAGTATTGTCTTTCATTACAATGCATTTCTGTTGTGAATTGTTGGGTGCACCTAGACCAGTGGTGTCCAAACTTTGGCCCTCCAGATGTTTTGGATCACAACTCCCATAGTCTTTTGTCATTAGCAATACATGCTTGGAATTCTGGGAGTTGTAGTCCAAAACATCTGGAGGGCCAAAGTTTGGACACCCCTGAGTCCTAGACTATGCAGTTATGAACACTTGAGATCACTCCAAGAGTTCATGATCCCTCCTAAAGAATCCTGTGGTTTGAAGTTTAGGGAGGGGCACAGAATTATTTCTTGTAGGGCAACAGAATGTCCACTAAAGCTCTTT
The DNA here is from genome assembly GCA_023846285.1 of Phrynocephalus versicolor. Classification (NCBI taxonomy): domain Eukaryota; kingdom Metazoa; phylum Chordata; class Lepidosauria; order Squamata; family Agamidae; genus Phrynocephalus; species Phrynocephalus versicolor. The sequence continues at coordinate 18,588 of JAHTLZ010002453.1, forward strand.
CACCCAAATGCAAATCCAAAGATTGCCTTGGACATAACCATCCCATTAAATTTGTACAAAAGTCATATGGTTGCATAGCAGATAATCCCTTGGACTGATCCTAGAGAGTTCAGACCCATACCCAGAATGAATTTCTCACACCCAGCATCTGTTTAATAACCTCTGACCAAGGAGGGCACCATCTCCTAAGGAAGTCCATTCCACTGGCAACCCCTCACCCCTAGGGATGTCTTCCTCATGCTGATTTGGAACCTCCTTGCTTACAGTCTGAATCCTTGGTTCTGATTCCATCCACTTAAGCAACAGAAAGCAAGGAGATGATTCACAAGCATTTGAGAGTTGCATCTTCCACATGAGAAAAACAAGCCGCACTTCAGCTGTTTGATGATGGCCAGTATTGACTTATCATGTACCTCAATAAGTCAACACGAGCAGTATTCATTTTATGGAAGGTAAATTGGCTCTCCATGCTGCAGTTTGGGTGACCTAAGGAAAGATTGAGGCCAAGAGCAATGGCCAAGAGTAAGGTTGCCTATGGAATTTTTTGGCAGACATGAGATTCAAACGGAGGACTTCCTGATTACAGTTTCTGAGCTGCAGATCAGTTCTTCGTTCCTCTTCGTTTAAAAAAAACGGGCACAAATGAAAAGAAGCCCCCTTGACTACTCTGAATACACTCAATATCTGAAGATACGCTGGATTCTTCCAAGTGTCATGTCCTTGTAGAATGTTGGAAGAGATGGACGGTTAGTTCACGTCCTTCCTCGTTCTGAGATTACGTTCGTTTTGTGATAACGTTGTTTGTGGTCACATAGTCTTGTCCTGGTTCTGTCCCTGTTTCCGTTTACCCATGGGCATGATTGATGGTATCGTGACAACTGTTACTTCACGTCCTTGTTTTGTGACAATTACTGAATTTTCCTGGCTTCATTTACCCTTTTTGGGGGCCCGGGCTTCCGTTTTTCGATATTGCGAATCTCCACAACTTTGCCTTTCATACATTAAGCGGAAAAACTGCCTTCTTCCCTCTCTGCGATGCATTGTTTACGCCATTGGGATTATACTGGAGAATGCAACTTCGCACTCCTGCCACTAGATGGAGAATGTGTGCGTTGCATGACAAGCATTACTTCACGGGCACTTGTCTCGAAACAAGAACCGAAACAAGACAATTCCCGAGGCCAGAGAGAGGTATGCCTCATCACGCTGTGTTCCCGGTTCAGTGGGGCGTGGTCGGGACAAACTCCCACCATCACAAAATGGATGTGGAGTAACCTTTTTTCATACCGGTCCCAAGCGGGACAGCGAACCGTGATGAGAGGGACATGAAGTAACTGTCATGGGTCACAAATTTGGAAAGCAATGAGAAAGAAGGGGGAAGTCTTTAGTTGCTGAAAATGCCCCCCCCCATGCGCCACTGACATAGTCACCTTGCTACGAGACTAGTTATGACAACAGGATTTCCACCCAAAGGTCTTGGATTCCTTCCCCAGAAGGTCCAGGTAAGGCTAAGAAAGCAGCTTCCCATATCTCTGCCTCCCCAGGAGAGGGCAGAAGTCCCCATTTCTCGTGATCTCTCACCTCTGCAGATGACCCCGGCGTCTTCGTGGTGGCCGCAGTTGTGTTGCCCCCAACCTAAGTTAAAGCAGTCAGCCAAGTCTGCCTCCACACCGGTGCAGTCCACGTTGTCCAGGAGGATGGGCCCAGTGCCGTAGCCAAAGTAGCCTAGCACGGTGGCCACCACCGCCGAGCCGCATCCCACCTGCCGGCAGACGACCTGGGCGTTGGGGAAATCCCAGTCATCGTCACAGACAGTCCCCCAGCTGTCCCCATAGAGGACTTCCACTCGGCCTTGGCAGCTGCTGTTTCCATTCGCCAGTCTGATGCCACCACCTGCTGGTCAAATGGAGGAAGCAGCAGAGATCACCAAGCCAGCTCCTAGTCCCTCCTTGCCTTATCTTTAAGTTGTGGCTGTTGTCCAAAGTGCAACAATGTCCCTCTGAAGGGAGGTCATGCCAAATGAGAGAGGTTGCAAAGGGGAGGAGGAAGAGAGAATAATCTCCTGCAAATCACCTGGATTTCTCAAGCCTTGGGCCATTGCTCTCACCACTACACCACACTGTCTCTCTTACTTCTGTGACCTTGTGGGCTTAGCACACCCTGTTTATTTTTGGAAAGGGTGCCAAAAGCTCTGAAGAAAACCTATGCTCACAAATCACAAACGTTGATGAATCCCAAATTTTCATGGCATCGGAAGCTAATTGGAAATCTGGTTCTCTGGAAGATGTGACAGAGGTCTGAGGATCCTGGTTCACCCCATTAGAGGGAGATGGCCATTAAGCATTCCCCTAAGGCAGCTGAGCTCTTTTCATTTCTAAACTGAGGGCTTTCCCAGCTGGAGCATTTTTACCACCATGGCTTCCAGATTCTCCGCAAATTTGATTCAAATGTTTCCCAGCAGCCAAACAACATCTTATCTCACTTTGTACAACACACACCCTTCCCCCCACCCCGACACTCAGCCACTTTTTTGCCTTTTCAAAATGCCAGTTTATTTTTTGTTCCACTTTGAGCCTTTTCACATGACCCCTAAGATCCGCTGGCCCCTTAAATTCGGACCAGAGATCTTGGGGGGTTCGTTGCTCTTCCATCCTCCCCACCACTCCACACTTCCTTGCTTCTGTCTGCGTGAGGGGAGGGAGGGAAAAAAAGCCTTAAAAAGGGACAAAAGAATAAAGCCTTACCTCCGGTGCCGGTGGAAGCTGCTCCGAGCCCCCCCCGTCACTTCCTGATTCCTCTTAAAGGGGCGGGAGGCAAAAAACAACAACAAAAAGAAGCCAGGCGAGCCCGGCAGATCTGCATAAAGGAATTGTCACCTTCTGAGAGCAGGTACTTGAAAGGTGTGCTGGGACGCGCTTATGGGGGCATGGTCGCACTTAATTTTCTGTAAGCTCCGGAGCTGGTGGGAAAACATTTTTAAGCTCTGGAGCTGGGAGCCATTTGCGGCGGAGTTTAGGGGTCGTGTATAAATGCCCTTTGTAACAGGAGGGGGAAGTTTAGCATTGTGGCAATTCACAAGCATCTTAGTGCTAATGCACAATGATTCCAAGGTAGCAATAGTCTATTTTACAGACTTCTGGTGCTCTCAGATGCTTTAGATTTTGCAAGCTATAAGAAAGAAAGTAGGATTTTGTTGCACTTCTAGACTTTTTTTTTCATCCGTTGAACCATCATCTTTACCAGAACTTAGGAAAAGAAGCTGGTTTCTCATCAGGCCAGTGGGTAGATTCTGAGATATGTTGTCCAAAAAGGGTAACTTTTACCAGCTGACTTTTGCACTGTGATACTTACACGCAAACAGCTGACCACCACAAGGAACACCTCCTAGAGATGGAAATGATGGCTCTTTCAAACTCTCAATCATTAAAAAAAAATCAAATTTACTTTTTTTGTTTGTTTGTTTTGTACAAGTCCCAGAATCCTTGCTCCGTCATGGATACGAGCCAAGGTGACCTTGTGATTCTAGGAGGCGTAGGCCCCATGAGTAGCTTTTCCCATCTCTGATAGGATCCAAGCATTCCAACCTCTCTGCATTATCTCAAGGATTCTCTAGACATTTCACATCTCCAAGGAATTTCACACCATGGCATGCCAAAGGACCCCAGCACATACTTCTTTTTTCCACCAGGAGAAGAGTTGAAGTCATCATGATTTCCGTATCAGGGGAAGACTGGCCGACTCTTCTCTCTGTGACTACAAAGACACAGAAAACAGTGTTTTCCGTGGAGCAGTTTCCAGTTGCAACACCTTTGGAAGCACCATCAGGGGGCGAAGATGATAGACTCAAGGGACAATCAGACTGTGTTTACAGGCTACCATCATGCTGGTACTTCAGTGACATAATTCCATCAAAGCTCCATTCCTGGGCCATCAGACTTGCAAATGAAACCTGTGTTTCCCTCCCAACAGCCAATCACGAACCAAAGCAAGCCAATCTCCAGTTTGCAATGGACAAGCAGGCATATTCTGCACCTCAGAACAGTGGAAGTTCTAAATGCAGACATCTGCTTCTGATGTAGTTCAACCACCAGAGTTAGAAGAGATTTCAAAGATCGCTTTGCTTCACACACACACACACACACAGAGAGAGAGAGAGAGAGAGAGAGATGCACAGTCCACAGCTACAACATCTTGGGTAGGTGGGCCCCCAAAGTTTCAGTTAAAATATCGCAAGGTTAGACTGGCAGAGGAGATTCCACCAACCCAATGGCTGCTCTTGCAAGCCATAAACCATCCATAAATGGATTTCCAGAGTCCTTTGTGCTCACCAGTGGCCGTGTCAGTGAATGACTCCTCCTCATAGTTATGAGCTGCTGAAGTCGTGATGACAGATGTTGTTGTCACTCCGAGACCTGGAATGACAGAGCAGTGGGAAAGATACACGAGAGGTACAGTTGGCCCTCCATATCTCTGGGAAGATTCGTTCAAAGCCGCTCCCCTGTGGGTGCTGAAAAAATGAGAACTGTAGCAAACAAATACTATACACATAGCATTGGTTTTGGGTTCCCTGTAGTGGCCAATTCTGGTAACTTCCATCTTTAGTAAAGCAGCGGTGCCTCAAGATATGAAATTAATCTGTTCTAATGGGATTTTCTTATCTCAAAATTTTCATATCTCAAAAAGCTGTTTCCCATCTGAATGCACTGAAAACCAATTAATCTGTTCCAAAGGTAAGAAAAGTAAAAACAAAAAAGGGAGCAGATTACATTGGATTTCAATGCATTTCTATGGGAAGGCTGTCCAACGCCACAAAAGAGGGGAACAACCTTTTCTCCTCTTTGGTGGCAGTGGGTTTTTGAAAGCCCCAGATTGGAAGGAGTGATGAGGGGGGTCTCAAAAACCCTCTGCTCCCAAAGATGGGAAAGGGCTTTTGCCTTCTTTGGGGGTGTTGGATTTTTGAAAGCCTGCCCTGACCCAGCAAAGCAGGGGAAAAGCTTCCCCGCTTTGCCGGGTTGGAGGGAAAACCCCCCAATCAACCAGCAGACAAAGGCTGCTCCTTGCAGCCTCACACCCAACTGATTTTGACAGCTTGAGGCTGCCAGGGCCAGCCTTCAGCTGCAGGTTGATTGAGGGTTCCCCCCCTCCCCCACCAACCCAGCAAAGCAGGGGGAAAACTTTCCCCATCTTTGCAAACAGTGAATAAGTGAATCGGTGAAGACTGATCCTGTGGATAAGGGGGTCGTGTTGCATTTTAGAAAATCCAAACAATGCATCACATTTTAAAATTGATGGTATTTTGTTGTTTTATTTTATTATTGCTTTCTCTGCGAGCTATCAACTAAAAAAACTGCCATATCTGAGCTCTGAGCCAAAAACCCTTGGTGAAACTCTTGTCCAAGGTTGCCCACTGTGTTCCCCAATTAAGGGGAGATTTGCCTCCTGAGTTGGAAGCCAGTAGTCTAACCATAATACCAAAGATTTCTAGTGGAAATTGGATTTTTGCAGTCTCTTTTTCTCCTGTGACTTCAAGAACACCCATAGGGTCCTTCTGATCTCCACGCCATCCTCACAGTCACCCTGGAGACCTCGTTCACCTGAGCAGATGACTCCAGCGTCCTCGTGGTGCCCGCAGTTATGGATTCCCCAGCCCAGGCTGTAGCAGGCCGAGAGGCGCGGCTCGCTCCCATCGCAGTTCACGTTGTCCAGGAGAATGCGCCCCGTGCCGTAGCCAAAGTAGGCGTTCGTCCGGTAGTCCATGGCGCGGCCGCAGCCCATCTGTTTGCAAACCACTCCGGCATCACGGAGCCCCCAGTCGTCATCACACACTGTGCCCCAGTACCCTTTGTAGAAGATCTCCACGCGGCCCTGGCAGGAATTGGCCCCGTTCACCAGCCGTATGCTCCCGTCGCCTGCCGCGGGAGAGAGAACCACGGGGAGATGCAGTTATCTTCATGCTGCTGAAGTGAGCATTGGTTGTTTCTCTCTTGGCAGGCCATCGCTGGGATGTGAGGTGTGAAAGATAACATGCCACCCCTTTTTAAAAGCGCCTGAATCATCAGGGGTGTTGGCAAATTTTTGGGTCCTAGCCTTAAGTCTGAATCCAAGTCTTTGGGTCTAAGTTCTGAGCCCTAAGCCTTGAGTCTGAGTCCCATGTCTCTATTAAAAAGCTTTCAATAAGCTTTTAAATTTTAAGAACATAAGAACATAAGAAGAGTCATGCTGGATCAACCCAAAGGCCCATCTAGTCCAGCTTCCTGTATCTCACAGTGGCCCCACCAAATGCCTCTGGGAGCGCACAAGACTAGATATCTGTCTCCTGATCCCACTCCCCTGCATCTGGTCCTTGAAGGACCCCGGTTTTAAGCCTAGAGATGACACATCTCCATCATGGTTTGTAACCTGTGATGGAATTTTCCTCCAGGAATCTGTCCACTCCCCTTTTGAAGGCATCCAGGCCAGGTGCCATCGCCACCTCCGGTGGCAGGGAGTTCATTTAAAACAAATGGGAAAAAAAGAACGGTTAAGTTCCACCTCCTCCTCCCAAGGAGTTGCTTTTAGTTGTCCATCCTGTTTGAGCCCTCCTGGGGAGCCCAAATGACCTTCCATTCCCAAAGGATGAGGAATCAGAGGAGGAAGGAGATCCCTTTACCCGCAAAGCTTTGGTGTGACACTAAACTCACACCTTAAAGCAAATGTACCCTTCATGGGAGGAGTGGAGCAGCTCGTTCTCACAAGATGAAGCCAACAAGGTAGCCATCCTGGGAAGGGGAAACCAGTTGAGCTCCTTTCCTTGTCACTACCTCCTCATCTTTTCTTGGAAGACTCAGAATTGAGTCATCAGGCCCATATTTTTGAGTTGTGTTTTTGAGACCTCCATCATAAAATAATAAGGACCTCCAGGTCTCCATGAAAATATTAAGGACTCCAAAAACATGACTCAGATAACTAGTTTGAGTTGCAAGTCAAGTTCAAGTTTTTTTTTAAAAGGGGGGTGTATTTTCCCCTTTTGATTTTATTATTATTATTATTTTATTTGGATTTCTTGTGTCTTTTATGTGAACTGCCCAGAGTTCCCTCTTGGGAAATCAGCGCAGTATACAAATATAAAAATAAGTAAATAAATAAAATAAACCCGAGATGAGTTGCCTATGCAACTTGAGTCGGATCTGGGAGTGAGTCCCTGGACTTCAATCTCCATCCTTGCAAACCACTTACTTTTCCCGTTTTGTAGAAAGACTGTGGCCGTCTTCGTGGTTGGGCCTCTTGGTGCTTCAGTTGGAAACAGCTCTGCAGAGAGAACAATAGATAGGAAAATATGAAGAGCCACAAGGAAGGCCAGACACACTGGGCATGCGCGAGAACAACCCCCACCCCCAAACAGAACGTCCCTGTTTTAAAACAGGTTAAGCACGGCTCTTCGATGACATGACCGACTTATTTGGAGACTCCGTTTCCATCCGTTCAGAGATCGCTCCCAAATGAAGTGGGCCACCGTGAGATGCCAGCGGATTGCATTTCTCCCACGGTGTAGATGCACCCTTTCTCTCGCGCACAGATGTGAACCCCTCCACCACCACTCGAACCCATTGGGCCCAAACCTGTGTACCGTTACACGTGACGGCCACGTCTTCGTAGTGGTAGCAGTTGTGGATGCCCCACCCGAGGCTGCTGCATTCGCTGAGGGCGGCCTCCTTCCCTTTGCAGTCCACGTTGTCGAGGAAGATGGGGCCGCGGCCTTGGCCAAAGGAGAGGGTGGCCGGCATGGCGATGGCGCGCCCACAGCCTAGCTGGCGGCACACCACGTTGGCGTCCACGATGTCCCAGTCGTCGTCGCACACGGTGCCCCAGGTGTTGTTGTAGAGGATCTCCACGCGGCCCTGGCACCGGCTGCGCCCATTGACCAGCCGTATCTCTGGGAGAAAAGAGGACTCTCATCGAGGTGGCAGGCAGGGAGGCGCAGCTGTAGGCACTCAAAGGACTGGTGTGCCCAAAAGGGAAAGCAGGGGAGGACATAGAAGGTGGCTAATATGTATCCTGCTGTATATCTCTCTCTGCTTGGTTTTGACTCTTCTGTCTCGTCTTTAACTAACACACACATTTCCTTGCTGGAGCACATAGAACCATAACTGTGCCCCAGTTCCCTACATCACAATAATATGTATTTATGTATGTATGCATGTATTTATTTGTTTGTTTGTTTGTTTGTTTATCCATCACAGGGTCCCTGCATTGCCCTTCTGTCAGACACACTACATTTTGCAAATGTCATAGACCACTTTGCGACGCCACAAAAAAGTCCACTGTGGCAGCATCACATGAGTCTAACATTCCTAGGTTTCAAGTATTGGTTCTGACATCTCTGGCAATGTAGAGAAATTGGTGGGGGGGAATCTTATTTTCTCCTTGCAATGAGATTTCTTTAAGCCAGGGTCCCCCCACCCCACCCACCCTGAGAAATCTCTCAGGAAATCTTATGCCATGTCTAGGAATTTTATATGTGGAAGAAAGGCCAAGATTTTTACAATTCCTGAACAGGATGGCATCTTTCCTCTGCAGGATTCGCCTGGAAAAGGCAAAAGAAAGGCCAACCCTGAATAGGATGGTTCCAGTTCCTGTGCAGGATGGCATGTTTCCTAAGAAAGTGCTTCGTCATGAGCAGAATTTTGCCACTTCCCATACAAAACAGCAAGCAGAAAATAACAAACACGAGTGGGTTCGCTTTTTTCAAGAGTAACCATGAAATTCCACTAGTGCACAGGGAACTCTCAATATGGTGAGACTCAGAAAACTGCTGAGAGTATAACTTTTTGCCAGTGCTCATCACATTCCTCTCTCTGACCTGATGGTTTTTGACCAGATGATTCCTCCCTCCACCCTGAAAAAAAAGAAAACCATTTTCCACAACAGCCAAAGGCAGTGGGTTAGCTGAGCAGGGACAGCTCCAACTTCTCTTTTCCTACATCCTGATGCTACAGTCCTGCCGCTATTGCCTAGCACTGTTGCCCCACGCTGCCAAATGGTGGGGCTGTTCCTGAACAACAGCACCCCACAACTGCTCACTTTCTCTCTTTGAAGATCCCAAGGTTGTAAACCGCAGAGGCTTACCCCCCAGTGATTGTTCCAAACTCTGGAACAATCTTCTTCAGCATCCCTCCTTGGTTCAAGGCCAGGCTGGGCTTCAAATCATTTTTCTGGGGTGACCTATGAGGCCAAACCTTTGAAAAAGTACTTTGGGAAACCAGAATCATGA
>JAHTLZ010002454.1:2734-25265 GCA_023846285.1 Phrynocephalus versicolor
ATACTGGAGCCTAGAGAGCTCATCCTTCACTGGTCATATTCTTCCAGGGAAACTTGGCAGGGATGTTTAACTTAGGTGTGTGCTTGTTTGTTTGCCCGAGAAGAAAAGAGGCAAAAAGGAACACCCAAGTTAACTGGCAACAAGACCGTACGTAGGTTCACAAAGGCACCTGAAGCTGAAGACTTGGCATGGCTGGAAATCAGCCATGGCCAGACCTCCCTCTAGAAACTGAAATCGCCTTCAAAGCTGTTTTGCTCCCATGGCATCAAACGAAGGCTAAGGTGCAGACAACCAGGAGCCATACACGTCAAAGCCGAGAGCATTCTGTTGTACGTGAAAGGCGATGGAGACCTGGGGGCTTCATCTCTTCAAGCCAGCCTGGAGTTGCTCCGAATCCTCTCCCAAGATTTCCAAAAGATGGCAGAAAAGCATGTTAACGCTGAGGACCTCACCTGGAAAACTTCTGCATGCAAGCTGTTCTCAAGTTACAGTACCTTTACTGCGGGTGGGACAAGGAAGTAGTCTCCACGAGGTGTTTGGATTTTTGCAACAATCAAGAAATCACCCTCCATCTACCACCAGGCTCTCTGGCAAGTGTAACATCCTGTTTCCTACAAATCAATTCTGCTGCTGCTGCTGTTGTGTGCAATTCTGACTTGGAGTGATCCGTTTCAAGGTTTTCTAGGTAGGGAATACCCCCAAGTGGTTTCCCATTCCCCTCATCTGAGGGAGCCCTGAGACAGTGCGGAAGAGGGCCACCAGAATGATTAGGGGTTCTGGAACACCTTGATTAGGAGTTCTGGAACACCTTCCTTACCATCTGAGGTTACCTGATTGAAGTTTATAAAATCATACACGGTGTGGACAAAGTAGATTGGGGGAAAACTGTTTTCCCTATCGCACAACATTAGAAGTAGGGGACATTCCATGAAATTTTTGGGTGCTAAATCTCAAGCAAATGAGAGAAAGTACTTTTTCACCCAGAGGGTCCCCACTGGTCTGTGGAATTCCCTGCCAGAAAAAATGGTGACAGCTGTCAGCCTTGTCAGCTTTAAGAGAGGATTGGACAAGTTCATGGAGAACAAGGCTATCCATGAGCTATCATTATGGACACTTAAGGACAACCCCCTGGTTGGAGAGATAGGCAGGATATCTCTCAATGCCCTTTGCGGGGTAAGCAGGCGAAGACATCTGCATGGGAATACCCAGACGCAAATGGTGAGCCGCTGTGTGAGACAGAATGCTGGACTGGATGGGTTTTGGCCTGTTCCAGCAAGGCTGTCCTTAGGTTCTTATGACTGTGCAGCTTGCCCAAGGCCACCCAGGCTGGCCCTTTTCCCAGGAGGCACCTCTAACTTCACAGCCAGACACCCAACTCACTGCTCCAGCCAGCCAGCTAAACTAAATCTACCTGCCCCAAATTATCCCCCCATATCTTTCTGACAAAGTCTTTTGGATACTCAACTGTTCCTTTTAATCCCTCATTCCCCCTGATTACTAACTTATGGTAAACAAAAGCCACAGTGACCTCTAAGTATCCTTCTTGGGAAAAGTAGGTGTTTTTTGGGTTTTAGTTTTAGTTTTGTTGCTGTCGGAGTGGGATTCAGGTTTTAACAAGTGCAAAACAGGTATTGCATTGCCTCTGGGCTTTCTGAATCTATGCCAGAAAACCGTTTCTATGGATGACTAGGAGGAGATTGTTCACAAAGCTGGCTGTATCCTCAGAAACATTGCACAGGCAGCCATGGGTGGGAGAGACAGCACAGACACTTGATTTGTTTTAACTTAAAAGTTGATATCCACAGGACTGCCGCCCTCCGTTAATATGGGCTGCAAGACTGAGATTTTGTTTGATGAGATGGCTAAATCAGATTTTTTTTTCTTGGCCTGAAAACACAGCAGCAAGGGATATGCCGTCTATCACTTCCTTATGACATGCAGGTGCTACATTACTCTGGATCTCTCTCTCTGCTGCACCCTCAGCAGAACGGATAATCCAGTTTAAAAGGCAAGGATAAGGGCAAATGGAACTGCCATTCGAAAGAGGTCTCCATCTCAAGGAAGGCTCATCCTCAGCTCACATCCCTCATGTCTCTCCCAGAAAACTGAAAAGACAGTTAGTTGTACAGCTCCTTTTGTTGTTGTTATTCAGTCGTTCAGTCGTGTCCAACTCTTCGTGACCCCATGGACCAGAGCTTGCCAGGCCTTCCTATCTTCCACTGCCTCCCAGAGTTTTGTCAAATCCATATTGGTTGCATCGATGACACCGTTCCACCATCTCATTCTCTGCCGTCCTCTTTTCCTTTTGCCTTCCATCTTTCCCAAAATCAGGGACTTTTCCAAGGACTCCTCCAAAGTACTGGAGCCTCAGCTTCAAAATCTTTCCTTCCAGTGAACATTAGGGGTTGATTTCTTCCAGGATGGATAGGTTTGATCTCCTTGCAGTCCAGGGGACTCTCAAGACTCTCCTCCAGCACCAAAGCTCAAAAGCATCGATTCTGCGGCGATCAGCCTTCTTTATAGTTCAGCTCTCACTTCCATACATCACTACAGCTCCTAGGCAAGTGTATATCCCAGATTTCCCGATTTCCAAACAGATGCACAATAAATCCCTCTAGCTGGTTCTGTAGAGGGTGCTGACTTCTCCGTTTCTCTCTTCTCTGCCACCCAGTTACTTTCTGAAAGGACCACTGGAGTCTACTTAAGTCCTAATCTATGGCTCACGTTTAGACCTGTGTAGAGTTAGGGTAAGAGGCGGGAACCCTTGGTTTTTCCTTCTCTGCAGGGTAAAATGGCACTAATCCAACACCGCAAAGGCAGGGAGGAAAAACCAGTCTAATCTCTCTCTTTAGAAAGCATTTCAATTAGGTAGACTATCAGAGCAGCTTTAATTGGCTCCCGGAAAGAAGCCTCCCTGGCGAAGATTAACTCGGGATCTCAAGCCAGCCACAAGCTAGTCTGTGGAGAAATGTCTTTACCAGCCATCTTTGCCGCACTGGTAAAGCGCTCCCCTCTTCCCAGGCTGGCTGCTGGCTAGAGATGCACAGAGAGGAGGGAACACCGTTTGGATGTCCCAGAGGGCAAAGCACAGGTTGGATCACAGGCTAGACTACTGTAATGCGCTCTATCTGGGGCTACCGATGAAAAGTCTCAGGAAACTTCGACAGGTCCAAAATGCAACAGCCAGACTGCTGACTGGGGCAGGGTACAGAGATCACATCACAGCCCTATTAAAACAGCTCCACTGGCTGCCAATCAGCTATCGGGCACAATTCAAGGTGCTGACCTTGACCTACAAAGCACTATATGACTTGGGTCCTAGCAACCTCAAAGATTGAATCTCCCAGTATGAACTGACTCGGGTGTTAAAGTCATCACGAGAGGGCTTCTCTCCATCCCACCACCCTGACTGGCATGTCTCGTGGGAACACATGAAAGGGCCTTCTCGGCTGCAGCACCCAGACTCTGGAACTCCCTCCCACTAGAGGCCAGGAAACTGCCTCATCTCTGTTGTCCTTCCGGAAACAGGCAAAGACCTTTCTCTTCAGGCAAGCTTTCCCTGAATGATGGACTACCTAGTGTGTGTCTTTTATATGGATCTACCATACATGATCACACAGACTTTGTGTTTATAGGCTTTGTGATTGCACTGACACTATGTTCTCAATGTTAGTTTCCCTCACTCATAACTTTACCTGGAATTTTACTCTCTTTTTAACTGCTTGTGTTCTTTTGATGCTGTAGGATGCTGCAGTTCTCAATACTTGTACTGCATATGTCTTAATTGTAACGGACTGTATATTATCTCTCATTACTGTAAGCTGCCTTGGGTCCTTTTCAAGGAGAAAGGTGGGGTAAAATACCCTAAAACAAACAAACAAACAAACAAACAAACAAACAAACAAACAAACAAACAAACAAACATCAGCAGAGGGTAAAGAAGGTGGAACGGATGGCCACAGCAACCTTCTAAAGCTTTCTCCACCGGCTTTGGGTGGGAATCAGGAATCTTCCACTCCTGCTGTGCCTCTGGCTGCCCTATTAGCCCATTCAGTTCTCATAGGCTCTTTCATCGATCACTTGGTTGCAGATCATTGATCTGGCAAATGACAACAAGCCAGTTAATAAGAGCCTGTTCTCAGCGTGCAGGCAGCGAGGGAAATGAGAGAGAAGGCAGCCTGCCCAAGCTGGCAGGAATACGACTCTCGGGTATGTGATCACGGTGGTGAAACGGCACAAACCGAATATCTGCCAGTTCTCTGCGAGCATTCGAGCTGAACTGTGGCCGCAGACACGCCCCTGCGTAAAATTACCTGCACAACACCCTTTTTCACGATTGCGACTTGTCTCCGCCAACATCTCAGGTTTTACTAAATTTGAAGGCACCAACTGCATTGATCTCATTACTCTTCAGAATGCACTCATCTTCTGCTCACACAGGCTCATGTGGATGAATGTTTCTCCTTCTTCACTATCACCAGCAGCAAAAAGAACCTCTGTCGTAAATGGTAGAATGCACACAAATGCCAGTGGGCAGGGGATAAACAACACCCCTCAACTTGATACTTGGTTTATATACTACCCCATAGCACTTAAAAGCACTCTCTTGGCTGTTCACAATATGCAGGCTACACTCCCCCCTCCCCCTGCCAACCGAGCAAGCTGGGTACTCATTTTACCAACCTCAGAAGGACGGAAGGCTGAATGAACCTTGATCCTGCTATCTGGGATTGAACCCCAGGTTATGAGCCCAGTTCCAGCTCATTTAACCACTGTGCCAAGAGCGGCCAGAAAGCTACCTTTGGAAATGCCAAAAGGAAACCAGTGCTCACTCTCAAAGTGCTAGGGGCAGTGGTGGCCAAACTTCGGCCCTCCAGAAGCTGTGGACCACAACTCCCGCAGTCCTTTTTCACTGGTAGTACAGGCTTGGAATTCTGGGAGTTGTGGTCCAAAACATCTAGAGTGCCGAAGTTTGGCCACTATTGTGCCAGGGTTTCTCTGCAACACGAGAGACTCCCTCGAAAGGTGGAGGTGGTTCCATTTTAAACTATCAACTACTGATGTGGAAGAAAGCATACCCTTATAACACAGGTGACCTCCCCCACCCCACCACCCCACCGCCTTATCCAGGTTTGCTGAAGACTATGTCCTGCCGGTCCACAGGGGTGATGCCAGCAGGGGATTCAGACAGCGTACATCGTGGATGCAGGGTAGTGGCATCATCCCCTTCTTGTTTCCTGTCCTGTCTCTCTTTCCCTCTCTTATGCAGATTTACTCTAGCGAGAGGAGTAAAGCGATTACTTGCGGGGGGGGGGGTTGCAATAAAGGTGAGTGTCATATGTGGCCTATGGTTGCTCAGCTGCCTTTTAGAAACAGTAGAGAGAGACCCGGCTTTTATTAGTATCCAGGGACTGGACCAACACCGCATTTGAGGACAGGGTTGGCGGTAGGGCCATTAACTCCATTTAACATCCTTCAGTCATGCGTGGCTTGAAACACTTGCCACGTTGTTTCAATTTGAACCCCTGTGTTAGATCAGGTCTTACTTATTGTTCATAGAATCATAGAGTTGGAAGAGACCTCAAGGGCCATCTAGTCCAACCCCCTGCCATGCAGGAACCCCATCCTAGCATTTCCGACAGGTGGCCATCCAGCCTCTGCTTAAAAACCTCCAACGAAGGAGACTCAACCACCCTCCTTTGTGGCAGCATCTTCCACTGCCGAACAGCTCTAACCATCAGGAAGCTCTTCCTAATGTTCAAATGGAATCTCTTTTCCGGTCCTTTGAAACCATTATGATCATTACGTCCAGCATTCCCATGTTTGTTTCTTTAAAAACAAAAACAAAAAAACACCCGCCAAGTTTCTAGACTTCATGACTGCAATGAGAAAATGGCAAAGATAGAAGGCCAACACTCAAGGAAAGAAAAAAAAGCCAAGTGAGACACAATATGTTTAAGGGAGGGGATCGTTTACAAAACGTTAAGTTCCCCCCCTCCAGCATGAGGGGGGGGGAGGTGAGAGAATCATTCCAAAAAGAAATTGGAAACCAATTTTCTTAGCTTGTAATAATGCACTCAGGCAGCCGAACATCTTGAGAATAAATGAGGCCAGTGTATTTCTGTGCAAGTATCCACATAGGTGCTTCAAGGTAAAAGGCACCGGCTTTGAATAGAGGCTGCACACAGAAAGCTGATCTCAGACCGCCCCCTTCTGAAGGGCCGTTGCTCAGAAGAAATGCAGAAAAGTGTTGGCTTTTGTGAGCATGACAAGGTTCAGAAATCTACTGAAAGGCGCCCCCCCCCCCCCGTGCGCATGAAATCCAAAGCCCCTTTCAGGCTGAACACCTTATACACTTGATGGCTGTGAGGGGTGGTTTTTTTTTTTTTTTTAGTTAAATATCCCCATGGTTTTTCCACAGCTCTCATAAGCGAGAGGCAGGAGACGGCGGCGTAGGAAGGGAACACAGCAGAAGAACAGATGGGCTCTCCAACAAAAGATCTTGGTTTTGTGCAAACATCTGCAGTAATAAATTTTTTAAAAAGCTGGTGGGGGGGGGCAGGAGGGAGACGCGAGAAGGGAGAGAACCCAGCCGAACGCGCACAGATCTAAAGAGGCGACAAGCAATCCCCAGGGCCCAGGAGGGAGCTGTCAAAGAAGGACCCTGATCCCGATGAAAGGCTCCTTTTGAAAGGCAGCTCCGAAAGCCATCAGAGGCAACCCCATCGCCTCTCAACCCCCCCCCGCTTTCACTTTTTTCAGGCCATGACCGGTGGGTGATGCTGCCGTCCCACCAGCGCCCCTCGAAAAATCAAGTTGTGGACGTCAACAGCTCCATTCTTTCTCCCTGGGGCTTTTCTTAAGATCTTGAGCCTCGAGACATCCGGTCAGGGGTCCTCAAACTTTTCAAACAGTGGGCTGGTCAACCATGACCCAGACATCACTGGGGGCCGGACCACCCCCCAAAAAAGTGGGGGACCTTGCCGTAGCCCTCCCCCTTTGAATGCCCCACTAGCTAGCATTCTGATCATCTGGGCGGTAGTTGGGGGGAGTGGGAGAAGCGACATAGCCCACTGCTTTGAACTGCCTCAGCAACAGAAGCAGCTGCGGAGGATGGCTTGCTCACAAAGCTGGGGGGGGGGGTAGGTGGGGGGTTGCAATTGGTCCCGGGGGCCGGATACAGGACCTTGGGGGGCCGCATCCAGCCCCGCGGCCTTAGGTTGAGGACCCCTGCCTTAGATCAAGGCGATGCCAAAGAGGCGGTCGGTCAGGGAGGTGGGTCCTGGTCTGAATGTGTGAATAGTTCGCCACGTGGGCTCTCCATGAAATATGCGGCCGGGTCACGGGGTAGGACGGCGTTTGCCTCCGCCTTTTGAAAGTCAACAGACTTGACTGGAAAGAACCCTGTAGGCCAAGGTGTTAGATAATGGCTATTTGAGGGCAGAAGGAGGCGGGGGGGGGGGGAATGGGTTGGATTTAATAGGCTTGGGATTTGAACCTGCTGGAATCTTCCCCCTTTGTTTGACCAGGTACAACTCTTGCTTGTACAGTGCTACCTTTTATAAAGGAATGAATTCGTTCCAAATGAAATTACCGTATATACTCCCGAGTATAAGTCGGGGCCCCTAATTTAAACCCCCAAACTGGGAAAATTTATTTTTAAGCCCAAAATTAGGGCTGAAAAACTAGGCTTATATTCAAGTATTATACAGTATGTTAAGCAAATTTTCCTTTATACAAATTTCTCATAGGAATGCATTGAAAACGGAGTGATCCCTCATCGCGACCATTTTTATGTTGTACGGATTTGCCCCATAGGCGATTCTGTTAACCAAATTTCCCCTATCTCCGGAATTTTTTATGTTGTACAAATTTTATGTTATACAAACCGTTTGTTATACAAGGGTCCACTGTACCTGGAAGAGGCTTTCCCCAAGCTTGGGAACTTGATGTCCAAAAAAACAACAACCTAACATTGCAGGCATCAACACATGAACTGACCAAGGATGAGTGTTGGGTTGAAAAGCAAACCCTGAGACATGGAGACCCTCAGCATCTCTGAACCCCTTGCAAAAAGCCACTCTGAAGGCAGGGCAGTGATATCGTCTGTTTTTGCAGAAAAGAAGTTCCCCTTCAGACTTCTGAGGAGCTGGCAAAGGTAGCGTCGCACCCCATGGAATGGGTTTCCCCCTCCCATCTCCTCCCCACAGCCCCAGAGAGAGGGGGGGGAGTCCCGCTGGGGCCCCATCTTTTGATTTGCCCTCTGATGCAGAACTAACAGGGAGGCCCAGAGCCTCCCTCCCCCGCCCCACCGGTTCTGACCTAGGGCCTCCCCCCGCCCCCGCCTGTACTTTTATGCAGAAGAAGTCAAATTTCTCATTCTGATGCATTAAGCCAGCTCCCTTAATGAATGGCTAATGCATCTGTTAAAAGTGTATGAAGGATGTTGGGATGAAAAGGGGGGGGAGGGAGGGCCAGGGGATGTATGAAGGGACTGGGCAGGAATCCAGGTTTAGTCATCCCCCCCCCGCCCCCAATCCCACCCCACTCGCACACACATACAGAGCCCGGACTGCAGATAAGAAAGGGGAGGCGCCTGGTTTTGCCATCCGAAGTGCATTGTTCTCATCGGAAAGGGGTGGGGGGGTGGGGGGAGGAGGACTTACCCAGCAGATGGCAGGTATAACAAAGCAGCTTGCTGTGGCCAAACCAATTATTTATCTAATTATGATTTACCACTTAACCACATGATCTTTCCGCAGAGTTGTGGGCAATTAAAACCAGGGTGATTATGTGGATTATGTAAATCAGGACGGAGCCGAGCGAATAAAATTGGAGATTAGACATTCACCCGGGCTTTCGCTGGCACCGGGAATGAAAAACGCCGAGGGAGGCGGCCGGGGCTGGGGGGGGGTGGGCTGGGATGAAAGACTTCAGAGGAAGGGGAGGTGAGCAAAGGGAACGGAGTGGGGAGGGGGGGAGAAGGGCATGCGCTGCCCAAATGAGGGGAGGACCTTGGCAAATTCCTCAAACAGTAGAAGAGGGCTTGGGTCAGAAGTCCAGGCTGATTGATGAGCATGGCCCCAAATAGAAACGGGTTCTAGAAAGGGGCCCGAGGGACTCCGAAGCCCTGAAGTCCCCACCAGGCAAGGTGTTAAGGTGAAGCCCCAAAGAGCCTAGGCACAGTGATGTCCAAACTTCGGCCCTCCAGATGTGTTGGACCACAACTCCCATAGTCTTTTGTCATTGGCAAGACAGGCTTGGAATTCTGGGAGTTGCGGCCCAAAACATCTGGAGGACCAAAGTTTGGACACCCCTGGCCTAGGGATTTAGGTTCCATGCCCCGGCACTCATCAGCCTGTCCGGCAGCTAAAACGGTGCCCACGACCTGGAGGTTCGACCCCAGGTAGCAGGCTCAAGGTTGACTCAGCCTTCCATCCTTCCGAGGTCGGTAAAATGAGTACCCAGCTTGCTGGGGAAGGGGGACAATGTGTGGCCTACATACTGTAATTAAAACCTGTAAACCACCCAGAGAATACTTGAAGTGGTATGGGGTGGTATCTAAGCAGAACACTTTGCTTTGCTTTTGCTTTACTCTGCCTTCCAGTCCCCACTGAGTAGACCCCACCTCCTGCCATTCCCCCTGGAGATGGCAAGGGCCTTAGGACAAGGGTGTCCAAACTTTTTGCAAGGAGGGCCAGATTTGGTGAGATGAAAATGTGTGGGGGCAGACCATTCAGCCACATTTGGCCCCCAGGCTGGACTTTGCACAAGCCTCTAGGACATGCAAGGAAGTGGGGAGGACACTGCAGCAACACAGCTGGGTGCAGGTAGGCTGGGCAGGTCGCTCTGGGGTGGGGGATGGACAGAAGCAGGGAGGGCAGGCAAACTGTAAAACTGCAAGCTGACGTCTCCATCCGGTATGGGGAGGGGCCAGCTGGTGGAGATGCATGACAGGTTGAGCCGGTGTGTAGAAGAGGTTGCAGGCCATTCAGAACTTGAAAACGGGCCACATTTGTCCCCTGGGCCTGACTTTGGACATGTCTGCCTTAGGATCAACACAGGGAGGCATGCCTTCCAGATGGACCATGTTAGAGCCTTTGCTCATGGCTCCCTTATTAGGCTGTAGCTCAGGCTGAGGCCAGGCTGACCTCCTATGAACCCTTTCTCAACCCCTCTCATTTGCTCAGCGCCTGGGATAATCGCCTCCCTAACCCTTCAGCCTTGGCCAGCTCCCTTCGTCTCTCGTGCCTTTGTGCCTTTGCTCTTTCGCCTCTCCTGAGGGCTGGCGAAAGCCTTGGGCAGGTGACCTGACTGTGTGTTTGCCTCTGTGTGTGTGAGAGAGGGGGATAAACAGACCAAGAGAGGGAGAAGGACGATCTTTTTTAAAAATTAGAAAAACAGGATGATTTTAAAAGTATGGCCTGTGGGCTACTTGCAGCACCCAAGATCTCCCATGCGATTTTCTAGGAGTTGTCTTTTCTCAAATTTGTTGCCGAAATGCCAAATCATGAGCCCCAGATGGCTCCGGGGAGTCCAGTTTGCTTTGCACATGCCATTTCGGGGGCCCTGAAAGTTTTTCTTTTTCCTAGAAAAATAAATAGATTGGCACTACTTCCCGTTTCTTAAAAAAAAGTCCTTTTGTGGATGGATGCAAGTGAAGAATGGAATCAACCCAGATGATAAGATGATTTGATGATGATATGTTTGACTAATTTTTGATGATATGTTTGACTATTGACAGTTTTATGTCATGTATCTCTCTCTCTATACAATATAATTGTTGTATGTTGTATAAAGGAATTAATTCGTTCCAAATGAAATTATGTTAAGCAAATTTTCCTTTATACAAATTTCCCATTGGAATGCATTGAAAACAGCTTAATCCCTAATCGCAACCATTTTTATGTTGTACGGATCCACCCCATAGATGATTCTGTTAAGCAAATTTCCCCTATCTCTGGAATTTTTTTATGTTGTACATATTTTATGTTATACAAACCATCTGTTATAGAAGGGTCCACTGTATATTGTTGGAAACCTCCCAGAGTTCCTCTGGAAGATGGGCGGTATAAAAGTGTATAAACAAACAAACAAACAAAAATAATAAATAAATAAAAATACACAGACAAAGCAGCAGAAACAGGCCAGGGGACATCTGGAAACACACAAGGCCAGGTTTTTCAATGGCACTTGGCAACACTTCCCGGTCCGTTTGGATGGAGTAAAACCCAGTCAGAGAGGGAGAAAAAATCAAGACCGTTCTGGGTGTAGCCAGGAACAGAGAACGGAAAGTCCATGGCAATGGGGCAGATTATCCTGTATGGCTTTATGTTGCAGTGCAACCCTCCTTCCCTGGAAGCCAAAAGCTGATTTATGGCCGAAGCCAGGCAGCCGTGTGCCCTCCTAGTGGATGGCAGGCAAGCAACCCACAAGGTGGCGTGTGTCAGTGCCATAAAAGCAGAGGCCAAGCGTGTGTGCCCGAACACACAGACACTCCCCCCCCCACAGGCCACACAACCCTGGGCGTTCGGCCCAGCCAAACAGCTGGCTCCCTCCGCAAGGGTTCCAGCAAAGGCCGAGGGGGCAGTGGTTGGCATGAGTTCCAGCCCGGAGCGGCCATGACTGACGGGGTGGGGAAAGCAGAGGGCAGCATGCAGAAGAAGATGGGGGGGGGCAGAGGAAAGCAAAGCAAAGCAAAGTGTTCTGCTTATATACCACCCCATAACACTTCAAGTAGTCTCTGGGTGGTTGACAGTTTTGTTCTTTTAGTTTTAAAACAAAACATGAAACGTTTATTAGCCCCATACCACTTCAAGAAGTCTATGGGCGGTTTTTATTTTAATTACAGTATGCAGGCTACACATTGCCACCTGGGTACAAATTGCAAGCTGGGTACACATTGCAAGCTGGGTACAAATTTTACCGACCTCGGAAGGATGGAAGGATGAGTCAACCTTGAGCCTGCTACCTGGGATTGAACCCCAGGTCGTGAGCACAGTTTTACCTGCGGGACAGGCATTTAACCACTGTGCCACAGGGCTCCTCATGAAGAGAGTAGAGATAAGGAGAAAAAAATATATAGGTCCAAAGTCACTAGAAGCAGGCTGCGTGGTTATGGAGGGATAACCTGTGGCAAGCAGAGACCCGAAGAGATCCTTGCAGGAGAAACACAGAAGTTGAGAGAGACTGAACCTTTAGTGGTTGTTAAAACTCTGTGTCCCATCATGCCAATCATACTTGTATTATTGCTGCAAAGCCACTGATTAAAGCTGCTTTAGAAATGATGCGACACCCCTCGCTCTGAGGAAGAGGCTTCATTTGGAAGCAGAATAAACCCAAAATCTGCCTGGATCCTCAGCCCGGGAGCCCCTCTTTATCCCTCCCCACTGCCAGAAAAACCAGCCGCCCGGCTGGAATCCTGGGTGCTCCCTTTTGCCTTTTGTTGCCGAGCCCCTAACAAAGCGCTTACACGGCGAGGGCGGGGGTGTATTAATAACGGCGCCTGGCAGATTATTTTTGCCCGCCTGAGATGATATGAGATTTATGCGTCACATGGACCCAGGGAAATACAGAAGTATTAATGATAATACTCCCTGTCCTAGCAAAGGTCAGCTGCAATCTCTATCAATCCCACCACATACAGGAGGAGATGGGCGCTCTGAGGCACAGGGAAGAGACTGCCTGTTAATCGCCTCATTTGGGAAGGCGGGCAGGGCAGGGTGGCAGGCGAGAGATGGATTCGACCTAAATTGGACAGATACTGGGGGGGGGCTGGGGGGGGCGAAGAGATATAATGGCCCCGGCTCTTACAATGAGCATCATAAAGTTAACTCTCTTCTCAGCATGCATAGGGATAACTGCGAAGAAACGGGCAGGAAATGGAAATGGAACACTCCCTAATACTGATGGTGGCCGCCACGTTTAAGGATTGGGCCAACTCTTTACATGTGGGGCAAGGGGGTGGGGAAACCCATGCCAAGTTGCCCGTTTCCACAGATGTGCAGGTCCATGCCAGAGGAGTGCCACAACAACGTCCCTCGGCCATGCGTGCTGAAGAAGGGATGGCGGTTGCAGCCCACCACATTTTGAGGGCACAAGGATCAGGAAGGCCCCTTGCTTTAAACGTACGGACCATTCGCTTCAGAAGGTGTGGATGGTGGGCTTTTGAGGTAGACTCCGCATCACCTTCTAGAACAGGGGGTGTCCAAACTTTGGCCCTCCAGAGGTTTAAGACCACAACTCCCAGAATTCCAAGCCTGTATTGCCAATGACAAAGGACTGTGGGAGTTGTGGTCCAAAACACCTGGAGGGCCAAAGTTTGGACACCCCCGTTCTAGAAGGTGGGCACGGTGGCTCAGCGGGCTAGATCGCTGAAATGTTGGCTGCAAAGTCGGCAGCTCGGCGGTTCGAATCCCGGGTGCCACACAGCGGAGCGAGCTCCCGCTGTTCACCCCAGCTCCTGCCAAACTAGCACTTCGAAAGTATGAAAATGCAAGTAGATAAAAAGTGGGAAGGTAAACAGTGTTCTGTGCGCAGAAATGCGTCCAGCCATGCCGGCCTCATGGCCACGGACTTGCACAACGCTGGCTCTTTGGCTTGGAAACAGAGATGAGCACCGCTCCCTAGAGTCGGACACAACTAGCATGCAAGTGCAGGGGGAACCTTTACTGCTTCCTGCATTATATCCCATACTGTGCAAGCATCCTAGAAAACATGGTTTCTGAGCATGTCTAGAGCACTACCCCCTTACCACACTCGGCGTCATGCAACAGCCCTCCAAGGCTAAAGCAGGAGCTTTTTCAGAATGTCTTTCAAGTTCCTTTTAACTGGAGACTTTGGAAAGGGTTAGATCAGCGCCCTTTTCCTCATATCAATGATCTACAGCTGTTCCACAAGGACTGAGACGTTTACTTGCAGTACCGTATCCCCTAAAATATTTAAGCAGGAACGGTGCTGTTTTCTTAGCTTCAGAATATGCTGACAGTGTGTTTCTGAGCAGGTGCAATGTACCTTTCCTGGGGCATAACTCACAATGTTCTAGAACAGTGTTGGCGAACCAATGGCACGGGTGCCAAAGGTGGCACACAGAGCCCTTTCTGTGGGCACCCGACATTGCCCCTGCACAGCCACCTGTATTCAGGTAAAATTGCTATACTGGCACTCTGTGAATAATTAGTGGGTTTTGAATCACAGTTTGGGCACCCGGTCTCTAAAAGGTTTGCAGTCATTGTTCTAGAATGTCAGAATGTAAGAGGAGGTCTCTGAGCATATGTTGAGAGCCCCCCTTCCTGTCTTTGCTTCTATCAGAGCAGAAATAAAAGGCCTGTATCTAAATGTTGGATTTCTATGCACGTTTGACTCCACAATTCTCTTCTGAAGAATTAAATGGTAATGTAAGATTGACATTTTTTTCTGTTTTGTTCCACACTGTCGAACTGGCCGTGTTTATTTTGGGACATCTACAGTGGCTACAGAGAACCTTTATGTCATTCATTTGTTGGTTCACTTTACTAGTAGCAAGGGTGGTTCTAACAATGTCCCTCTCGCTGGCCTCTAGGATCAAGAAGAATACTTATAGCAAGTAGTATATCCTTGTGGGTCCTTCAACCCCACGCAGACTGTTGGATGAGAAAGCAAGGGAAGGCTTGGAGATGTGGGGCCAAGATGAATGAGAACTATCCAGGGTCAAACAAGACCTGGTGCCCCCTCTCCTTCCCACGGTGTAGCACGGACCCGTGGGCATGCATGGAACACCTCATGCTCACTCACAACCGATCCATCTCAGCATAATATATTTTATGAGCATGCAGATGGTGTGGTATAGGCCAGCAGGAAGGCTTTACCTAGGGATAAGAAATTAACGCTGGCAAATAGCAAATTTATTGCATGTATTTTCATTTCCCTAATACTAGCGCCATCTGCTAGCGATTGCTGCCCTGCATCGCAGGGAGGTAGCTTTGTGTATTTATATCGGCACACGCACAAGCATGTGTTTGTGTATGTGTGTGAGAGCACACACGAACACACACAGATTCAGCAACAACACAAAGAGGCCACCAAGATTTTCTGAAATCGGCCTATCTAAGACCTCATGTCTGGACGAAGAACATACATGACTACCTTTTCCAATGCTTTCTGTAGTAAAATCCCCTTAGGCCCCGAAACAACATGGCCTGGCACTGGCTTGGGCATTCTTGGCTCAAAAATAACATTTCCTGTCTCTTGATCAACAATGAGATTGGACCAGCATTCTCTCTGGCTGCCTGCCTCTCTGCTACAAAGAGAAAAGTGACTCCCATCACCTCTTACGACAGAGTTAGGTAACGCACCACCCTTCAGATGTTCTTCTTAGTCTGTGGAACTCCCTGCCACAGGAAGTGGTGACGGCATCTGGCCAGGATGCCTTCAAAAGGCAACTGGACAGATTCCTGGAGGAAACGTCCATCACAGGTGACAAACCCTGATGGAGATATGTCATCTCCAGACTTAAAACTGGGGTACTTCAAGGACCAGATGCAGGGGAGTGGCATCAGGAGACAGAGATCTAGTCTCGTGCGTTCCCGGACACATTTGGTGGCGCCACTGTGAGATACAGGAAGCTGGACTAGACGGGCCTTTGGTCTGATCCAGCAGGGCTCTTCTTATGTTCTTATGTTCTGCTCCTCTCAGCATCCTTTACTGTTGCTGATGTTGTGCAATCCAAAAAGCCAGGGGGAGAGTGGTACTTCATCCACCAGCGCGGCTTGACCTTGAAACAACAACACGATGCTGGAGATGGTGAGGACTGAACTGGGGTGGGGTGGGGGACCCTATTTATGCAAAGCAAGCACCCTGTCATCATGTTATTGACACACTATGGTGCCGAAGGATCCGGTGGGCAACTTCGGCCAACAAGCAATCCTATTCCATAGCCGGAAGGAATTTTACTACTGCTGTAACCTGGGTAAAGAAATCTTAGCGGAGTCCATTCATTCTAGTAGTTTAAGTGATTAATCCATTGCATCTGCATACATTTGCACATGAATAATGGCATCCAGTCCTTCTGAGGCCAAGAGAGGCTTTATTTGGTTTCTGGATTACACATGGGGGTCTGGCATCCTTTGGAAGAGGTACCCTGTCCTCTTCTTGCCTGGAAGAAATGCGGGAAGAACCCCCCGCTCCCTCCCCCCCACCGGTCAGAAAACTTTCTGCTTGCTTTACCTAAGAACCTAAGGACAGCCTTGCTGGAAAAGGCCAAAGCCCATCTAGACCAGCATTCTGTCTCACACAGCGGCTCACCATTTGCTGCAGGGTATTCCCAAGCAGATGTCTTCACCTGCTTAAGATTCCCTGCAAATGGCATTGAGAGAGATCCTGCCTCTCTCCCCAACCCGGGGGTTGTCTTTAGGCATCTATAAGGAGAGCCATGGATACCCTTGTTCTCCATGAACTTGTCCAATCCTTTCTTAAAGCTGTCAAGGTTGACAGCTGTCACCTCTTCTTCTGGCAGGGAGTTCCACAGACCAGTGATCCTCTGGGTGAAAAAGGACTTTCTCTTATTTGTTTGTTTGAGAGCTAGCACCCAAAAGTTTCATGGAGTGCCCCCTAGTGTTGTGTGATAGGGAAAACAGCTTTTCCTTATCTACATTGTCCAAACCCTGTATGATTTTATAAACTTCAATCAGGTCACCTCTTAGGCGCTGTCATTCAAGAGTGAAGAGGCCCAGCCACTGCAGCCTCAGATGGTAAAGAATGTATTCCAGTCCCCTAGTCATTTTGATTGCCCTCCTCTGCACTTTTTCCATTCCCATAATATCCTTCTGGAGGTATGGTGTCAAGAACTGTACACAACACTCCAGATGGGGGCCTCACCATAGATTTATAAAGAGGCACAATGACACTTGCTGACTTATTTTCTCTACCCTTCCTAATGGTCCCTAGCATTGAGTTTGCTTTTTTCACTGCTGCGGCACACTGGGTCACCTCCATTGAGCTGTCCACCAGAACACCAAGGTCCCTTTCCTGGTTTGTTGCAGAGAGTTCAGACCCCATCAGTTTATTTATGCAATTGGTTTATTTTTGCCCCAACGTGCATCACTCTGCACTTGCTAATATTGAAGCTCATTTGCCACTGGTTTGCCCACTACCCCAGTGTCAAGATATCCCCCTGGAGCTCCTCACAATCTTCTCTTCCACGCACCTCAGGCCACTGTACATTTAACAAGCCTATCCAGGCCACGGTCCACTTAATGAGCCTATTCAGCTCACAGTCCACCTAATGAGTTTATTCAGACCAGGGTGATGTGAAATCAAGGTGAAACTATAAATTCGAGGCCTCACCACTAACTTTCCTCAGACTGATGAAGCTGCTTGGGTGAGTAGTAGAACATTGCAATCTCACGAGAAAAGAAGTACAGTTGCCATGACTCAACTTCCAGATAACCTCACAAGGATGACTGAGAACCTTCGCAGACATATTCTGCATGTGATGCAACACCTGGTCTTAGCTTGCAGGGCAGTGTTGGCAAAACTATGGCACGGGTGCCAAAGGTGGTACCCGGAGCCGTTTCTGTGGGCACCCGGCATTGCCCATTCACTGCCGCCTGTATTCAGACTAAATTGCTGTATTGGCATTTTGCGAAAAATTTGTGGGTTTTGAATTGCAGTTTTGGGCACCCAGTCTCTAAAAGGTTCGCCATCACTGTTGTAGGGTATAATGGGCACAACTCAAAAAAATGGTGTTTTGTTGTCGTTTGTCGTTTAGGGGGTCCGTTTCGGTTCGTTTTCGTTTTTTTGTGAATTTTTGCAAAAAACGAAAAAACAAAAATGAAAACAAAAATTGCTCGTTTCGTTAGCATTCATTACAGTTCAATGTATTTGCCGCAACAAAAACGAAATGCACGACAAAATTCCTGGTGTTTTGTTTCGTTTCATTTTGGAGACAAAATTCGTTTTTCGTTTCGTCACGTAATGAAACGAAAAAACGAAAACAAAAAATTGCTGGTTTCATGCCCATCTCTAGCGTCAGTCATGTCAGCCAAGAGACTTCTCCTGACATCAAGAGTCTCACACTAGAACAGCCCTGAGAGTCTGCCTCCCCCCCCCCCCCCAGAAGCCACCTTTGTATGTATTATCCAGATGCCAGTCCAGGAAATACACAACTAAGACACCTCAGGTCACAAGTTCCAGCTTATTTTTGGTACAAGGCCATGAAACAAGAGGGGAGACCACCTCGCCGTTCAAGAGCTTGATCTGTACCTGCTGCTCCTCCTGTTCCGCCCCCCCCCCTTCCCTGCCGCTCTCTCTGTTATGTGTGGAAGCCCCTTCAAGTCCCTCCAAGCACTAAAGATCTGAGTCAATCAATTCCGCAACCTGGACTGGCTGTCTGTGAAACAGCCTTCGGCAAAGGAACAAGACCGGCTGACGAGATGTGGAAGCAGTTTAGCCCTGGGCGAAACCTGCTGTCCGGAATTATTAAACACAAACCCTTCGAGACCCTCGGCGGTTTTCCGAAGCTCCCCCCACCCCAACGCCAGCTGATGTTGGCGGAGACAGAGAAGACGACAAAGAAACACGAGCACTCGTGTGCTTTACTGTCAGAGCTGCAACGGTCAAGCCAGTCAACGGTTCTCTCCTGCCACCCTGGCATGCAGACTCGCTCTACCACCTGCAGAAGCGTGGAGGCCACGGCTCCGTGGCAAAGCACATGCTTCGAACGCACAAGGTCCCCCCCCCACGTTTAATCCTCAGCATCTCCAGAGAGAGCTGGGAAAGGATGCTCTCAGAGCTTCACAGAGCTGCCGCTGATCCTTGTCGATAATAGCTGTTGGCTGCAAAGTCGGCAGCTCGGCGGTTCAAATCCCGGGTTCCACACAGCGGGGCGAGCGCCCGCTGTTAACCCACACCTCCTGCCAACCTAGCAGTTCAAAAGCAGGTCAATGCAAGTCGATAAACAGGTACCGCAGTAAAAAGCAGGAAGGTAAATGGCGTTCTATGTGCAGAAATGCACATGGCTACGGACTTGCACCACACTGGCGCTTTGGCTTGGAAACAGAGATGAGCACCGCTCCTAGAGTCGGACATGACTAGCATGCATGTGCGGGGGTAACCTTTACCTTTTTTTAAAAAGATAGATTGAGATCCAACCACCCAACACCAATGTCCCTTAACTGGACAGAGCTGTGGCTGAAGTCTTGGGCAGATATGAGACAATGGCTCAGTCAGTCTCCTCCCTATCTACCCTATCTTCCACAGGTTGATAAGAACATAAGAACGTAAGAAGAGCCATGCTGGATCAGGCCAAAGACCTATCTAGTCCAGCTTCCTGTATCTCACAGTGGCCCCACCAAATGCATCTGGGAGCGCATGAAACTAGATATCTGTCTCCTGATACCACTCCCCTGCATCTGGCCCTTGAAGTACCCTGTTTTTAAGCCTGGAGATGACACAGCTCTATCATGGTTTGTAACCTGTGATGGACTTCTCCTCTAGGAATCTGTCCAAATCCCCTTTTGAAGGCATCCGGGCCAGATGCCAGCACCACCTCCTGCGGCAGGGAGTTCCACAGACTAAGAACACGCTGGGTGGAAAAAAAAAACAATCTATCTAGTAGAGCTTGGATAGCTCTGGGCCTGTCACCTTCTTTTAGCTTGGCCTGCCTCCAACAGGGTCGTTCTAAGGAGAAAGTGGGAGGACAAAGATGTCGAGCACCTTGAGCAAACTGAAGGAAAGGCAGGGCAACAGATGCAACTTCTGAACATTAGCTTTTTAAAAGCCTGGATTACGCTGACATCCTTGCAATTAAGATGCTGAGGGTTCTTTTTTTTCCTCTCTGAAATTCAGCAACCTCCACCTTTTGTCTCCCGGTGAGTCAAAACACCCAAATAATGGCAATCTGCCACTTAAAATTCTTCTTTGCTCTTTTACAAACTCTATACATATGCCGCAATGCATTCATCTGAGCCTCAATGAAAGCATCAGACCAAGGTAAAAAAAAAATAATAATAATAATTCTGGCTCTTTCTTTCTGCACAACAAAAGCATTTTCTGTTCCAAAATGCAGAGGAAAAGAGAAGCTTCTGTCTGAAGCGTCCATCTGGCTCCCCGGCTGACTAGCAGCCGGGGAACGGCATCAGCCAAGCTGCCTCTGCGTGCAAGCGATGCCTGGGCATTTATCTCGGTGGGAAGTAAGGAGGAGGGAGGCGCAGAGATGATCCAGACAGGAGAGAAAAAATCTGGAGAGCCAGATTTTTCTCCCCAAAGTTGAGACCATCCGAAAGAGTTTTGGATCACCAATGGTTTGGAAGGGGAGGCTGCCAAAATCCATGTACCTCCTGGAGGAAAATGGTAGTCGTGGTGGTGGTGGTGGGGGGGAAGAGGCAACCTTGCTAGCCCAGGACTTGTGGCTGGCTCCTCCAAGCAGCTGTGTTTTTTGGCCAGGGACAAGGCCAAACATGGCAGCTGGTGGACCACCTTGCCACCAGAAGGAAAACCCTTCTGACAGGGTTTGGGAACCCAAAGCACAGCACCGTGGGGCTCTCATTAAGGCCATGCTCACATGCCAGCTGAAGCACATCTGAGATCTGAGGAAACTATTCCAGAAGACCTGGCTTTTTTGTGAGGCATTTGGCGACCGTTAATCTCTTTGTTTTGTTTTGTTTTTGTCCCACCTCTTGACAGGAAATTCTTTAATTGTAGCTTTATTATGATGTTTATATTATGATTTTCCTTTCCATTTTTATTATTATTGCTTTCCCCCCTTTCTTTTATTATTTAGTTTGTTGTTATTGCTATTGTTATTGTTGTAAACCGCCCTGAGTTCCTTCAGAAGACGGGCGGTATATAAATATTAAAATAAATAAATAAGAACAGGAGAGCTTCCCTCAAAGGACAAACCCAGGTCTTGGCAGGAGGGGAGCGTCACCCTGGAAAACGGGAGACATAAAGACCGACTGGCCAATCCAGAAGCCAGAGAAGCAGGTAAGATGCCACAGATCAAGGTGGGAAGATAAGAACCAACTTGTCTCTGATTTAGACTATGGAAACTTAGGGCGCTTTTACACGACCTCTAAAATCCGGTGTCAACTTAAATTCGGACCAGAGATCGTGGGGGTTTGTCGCTCTTCCTGTGTTCCCACCACTCCACACTCCATTGTTCCTGTCTGCGTGAGGGGAGGGAGAAAAAAGGGAGAAAAAAGAGATGGAATCTCAGGCAAACATCTTACATAAGAACATAAGAAGATCCGTGCTGGATCAGGCCAAAGGCCCATCTAGTCCAGCTTCCTGTATCTCACAGTGGCCCCACCAAATGCGCCTGGGAGCGCATGAGACTAGAGATCTGTCTCCTGTTACTACTCCCCTGCATCTGGACCTTGAAGAACCCTGGTTTTAAGCCTGGAGGTTAAACATCTCCATCATGGTTTGTAACCTGTGATGGACGTCTCCTCCAGGAATCTGTCTGATCCCCTTTTGAAGGTATCCAGGGCACAGACCATCCCCATATCATGTGGCAGGGAGTTCCACAGACTAACAACACAATGGGTAAAAAAAAATATTTTCTTTTGTTTGTTCTCACTCTCCCAACCCTCAATTTGAGTGGATGTCCCCTACTTCTGGTATTTTGTGAGTGGGAGAAGAGCCTCCCTCTCTCCATTTTACTCATCACAAGCGAGTTTTCGCAGGGTCCCAGAACGAGGTGCATAGAGGTTTCGGCAGCACCTGGCTGTGCCCCACAGAAACCGGTTGATGTGGGGCAGCCAACCCAAAACGGCCTGCATGAAAACACGCTGAACGGTGGACCGTGTGGCAGGCTGTGCGCTCACGCACAAGGCTCCTGGTTTTTTTTAATTCAGTGCCATCGGGTGGATGCCAACCCTTTCCTTGTCACCAGGGTAACTCGAACGAGGGCCAAGGCCAGCTTCTTGATGGGCAGGTGGGTGATCTCGGCAGCATATGCAGAGCCAGGCAGGATGGTAAGCGCTTGGCACCGGGGCCTGTTGGAAAACGGCTCTCCTGATTACAAGTGGAGCTGGCACAGCCTCTCGACTGGACGGCCACAGCGCCAGCGCATTTGCTATCAGTGGTGGACACTCTTCCAGCTCTCTCGGACAGACAGCAGGCGGGAGGGGTGGGCACGTGAGGTGGGCCTCTGAGTTGCACCCCTGTCTTAAGGGCCTTTTTACATTAAAAATACTGTACTAATTATAATTTATCTTTCCACAGCACTCAGAAAGAGCAACTGATGCAAGCACCTGTTCTAAGCTGCCCAGAGTGATCTTTTAGGCCAGATAGGCAGGATGTAAATGCAAAGATAGATAGATAGATAGATAGATAGATAGATAGATAGATAGATAGATAGATAGATAGATAGATAGATAGATAGATAGATAGATAGGAAGGAAGGAAGGAACGACCGAACGAAGGAACAAACGAACGAACTAAAAAAGGAAGGAAGGGATAGATAGATAGATAGATAGATAGATAGATAGATAGATAGATAGATAGATAGATAGATAGATAGATAGATAGATCCTTCCTAAACTATTCATGT
>JAHTLZ010002455.1:1905-20609 GCA_023846285.1 Phrynocephalus versicolor
ATACATACATACATACATACATACATACATACATACATACATACATACATACATACATACATACATACCCTGTTTCCCTGAAAATAAGACCTCCCAAAAAATAAGCCCTAGCAGGATTTCTATGCATTTGTTAAATATAAGCCCTACCCTGATAATAAGACCTAGTGATGGGCGTGGCTATGGTTGTGTGCAGGGCTGACATTCAAGCATATTATCCTTAATAAAATAAAACATCCCCTGAAAATAAGCCCTAGTGTGTCTTCTTGAGAAAAAATAAATATAAGACAGTGTCTTATTTTCGGGGAAACACGGTACATACATACACTGAACAATAGTTTTGGCCAAAGTCCAAAAATTAAAATATTTGTAATTTTTAGGTGCATTAATACATGTTACTTAAGAATGGGTAAAAACACAAAAAAAAAACAGTATAAATGGGAAAGAACACATACTGGGGGCGGAATACATCCTCACTATAAACTTTACAGAGAACATAATAAAATTAAAGATTCTTCTCTGGTTAGATAAGAGCCCCTGTTTTCATTAAGATTCCAAACAAAGCCTCTGAGACAGATTGAAAAATTGATACTGAACACTAATTATTTGCTTTTGGAACAATGTAACTTCGAGTCTGTATGCTATTTATTCTACCTGTTTATAAAAACAGGAGTGCAGAACTTTTGACCTTCTGGATACCATAGACTCATAGAAATGTTAAGTTGGAAGGAGCCTACAAGACCATCAAGTCCTATGCCCTGCTCCATGTAGGAATGCGCAGCAAAGGATATCTGCCAAATTTCTCTCGAATGCCTCCAGTGTTGGAGCGCTCACCACCTCCTGAAGTAATTGCTTCCACTGCCCTACTGCTCTTGAAGTTAGGAAGTTTTTCTTGATTCTCAGCTAAAAGTTGAGTTCTCTTAGATTGAGCCCACTGATTCGTGTCCTGCAGTCTGGGAGGATCTAGATCCTGCTCCTCCTCCTCTGTATGACAGCCCCTCAAATATTTGAAAAGTGCCATCATATCGGCCCTCAACCTTCTTTTACTAGGCTAAACATGCCCAATTCTTTCAGCCTTTCCTCAGGGGGCTTGGTTTCCAGCCCCCGATCATCCATGTCACCTTCCCCTGGACTTGTTCCAATTTATCACTCTCTGGGTATAGAATTCACAGAAGCATCAGTCCTCTTAATAAAGTATCAAAATATATAGAAACTGCATAACATAAGGAGGGCCAAAGACTTCTCATCCCTAGTTTAAGGACTGTCCTTCCAGCATCCAGTAAGGAGATGTATACAGTGGTACCTTGTATAACGGAATTAATTCGTTCCAAATGAAATTACTTTATACAAATTTTCCGTTGTACAAACTGCTATTTCCCATAGGAATGCATTGAAAACATATTTAATCCGTTCCAATGCACAGCAAGACTAAGGTTACCAAAGAGGTTGAGCTGCTGCAGGAGCCGGTGCAGATCATCCTCTTCCTCATTGTTGTCGCCTGCAGACAGCAAGGGGTGAGGATGGTGGTGGTGGTGGTAGTGCTGGTGCTTCTTTCACCCCACCCGGGTGACTCCACAACTGGCCCTGCCCGGCACAGCTGCTTGGCCACCTCCGGGCTGCCTCCGGGTGCTTCCCTCGTGGGTGGTAGTGGTGGGGAAGCTGGAGGCGGCAGCAGCACCAGCGATGGCATGGCGATGGCCACCTCGGGGTGAGGCGTCTGGGCCAGCCGCTTTTCTTCCTCCTCCTGGAGGATCGGGCGCCTATGTTTTGCATTTGCATTTTTTTTTCTTTGCACCACTGGGCTACCCCTATTTTGATCTAACAAAAAAATCGAGAGAGCAAGAGACTTAGTGTGTTTTACCTTCTCCATCCTAGACCGGAGAGCCCCTCGTGTTATGAAGAGGACTTCGCAGGTCTTTTGTTTGTTTGCACTGGAATGGAGGATGTCAGAACGCGAGGCGTGTTTTCTTTTATGAGTTGAGCTTGTTGGGGAGGGGAGGGGAGGCGTCTGGGCCAGCAGCCGCTTTTCTTGCATGCTGCTGAGAGCCGAGGCGAAGAGGGAGGGGGGAATGGGGAGGGGGAGGAGGGAGGGAGAAACGGGGAGGGGAGGCGTCTGGGCCAGCAGCCGCTTTTCTTCCTCCTCCTGGAGGATCGGGCGCCGCTGAGAGCCGAGGTGAGGAGGGAAGGGGGAATGGGGAGGGGGGAATGGGGAGGGGAGGGGAGGCGTCTGGGCCAGCAGCCGCTTTTCTTCCGCCTCCTGGAGGATCGGGCGCCGGGCGCCGCTGAGAGCCGAGGCAAGGAGGGAGGGGGAAATGGGGAGGGGAGGGGAGTGAAGAAGGAGAAATCCTGTTGCCCCAAGCCGGGGGTGTTTGCAGGCACTGATGGAAGGTCCTGCCAGCCTCCTGCCTTGTCTCTGCTCTCAACAAAGCCGTGCTACAGCTGGTGAGCGCTGGCTTTGCTCCATGTTCTGTGCGAGGTTTCTGCCACCCGCCCCCTCCTCCTGCCCCCTCCGAGACAGAAGGCTCCTCCGAAACCCCGCCCGCGAGCGATCGAGGGGGGAGGGGGAGGGGGGCCGGTCCGGTCCTCCTCCTCCTCCTCCTCCTCCCACTCGATGGGGAACCGGCCGTCATTCCGGGAAGGGAAGTGCCAAGGCCAGCGAGGGGAGGGGGGAGGGGGCAGGAGCAGAAGACCCCCCCACCCGCACGGGGGGGAGGAAGGGGAGGCCTCGCGAGTGCAGGCTCCAGGTTCACACGCGCAGGCGGGCAGACACGTGCCCGGCGGTGGGGGGGGGCGGCGGGCGCAAGGGGGGAGGGAGGAGAGGTGGGGGAGGGGTTCCCGCCGCCTCCCGTGGGTCCCCGAGGCCCAGCCGCCCTCCCCCCCTTTCGCTAGGCGCCCCTCTCACCCGGGCTCGGGGGGGGCAGCAGCAGCACACACACACACACACACACACACACACACACACACACACACACACACACACACACACACACACACCTACCACCGGAGGAGGCGCCCCGGCCCCGGGAGGAGGAGAAGATGGGGGGGCCGAGCGGGGGCCAGGGGAGCCCGGCGGCGAGAAGGGGCGCCCTCCTCCTCCTCCTCCTCCTCGGCGGGGCAGCTCCGATGGGGGGCTGCCGGGTACCGGCCGGTTCCCGCCTCTCACATGGGTTCGGAAAGGGAGGGGAGGAGTGGGTCAACATGAGGAATGAATTGGTGCTCATTGAGACATAGAGCGAAGGCAAAGACAGCTCGGGTTCCCTTCTTTGCTGCTCCCTTCCTTCCTTCTCCAGCTCGTCGCACCCTCCTGTTTTTTTTTTTAAGCCCAGCTCATGAGGAGCCCGCCAGCAGCGGTGGTTGGTGGGACCGGCGTGGCCGCGTTGCCACCGCCGCCACCCGGTGAACCAAGCCCACACAATAGAAGGGGAGAGAAAAGGCCGAGGGACGGTTTCGCCTTTTAAAAAGCAACAAGCGCGCGTCCCCTGCCCCGGCCAACGAAGGCGGCTTCTCCTCCCTCAGAGGACCCTCGCTCCCCGGGCTCACCCGCCTCTCTCTCTCTCTCTCTCAAACACACACACACACACACACACACACACACACACACACACACACACCACACTCCGCCAGGCTGAGCGCCCCAGCGAATGCGCCCACCCGCCGCCGCCGCCACAACAACAACTCCGCTCGCGCCTCCCCAGACACACAAACACACCGCGCCAATGCCGAGCTGCTTCCTGCTGGCAAGGCACGTGTGCGCCCGACTCTCTCTCTCTCTCTCTCTCTCTCTCTCTCTCACACACACACACACACACACACACACACCATGCCTGGGGAGGGGGGAGGGGAGGGGGAGGGAGAACACGGGCTGCCCCTTCCCCCACCACACACACGCCCACTCAGCCCCGTTGGGAGCGGAGGAAGAGGCAGAGAAAACAGGGAAGGGGGAAGGAGGGGGGGCCAAAAAAAATTTACGTTGTACGGATTTTTCGTTGTACAAGCGTTA
This sequence comes from Phrynocephalus versicolor, assembly GCA_023846285.1. NCBI lineage: Eukaryota > Metazoa > Chordata > Lepidosauria > Squamata > Agamidae > Phrynocephalus > Phrynocephalus versicolor. Next base: position 5,903 of record JAHTLZ010002455.1, read on the forward strand.
CGTTGTACGAGGTATGACTGTACATGTTTTTCAGGCTGGTAAAAATCACAGTAGGCCCCCAAAGGGTGTAGAAAACCATACAGGTAAACTATAAAAAATATTCACCTGCGTTCAGGTTGTATACAAGTTCAGGTAAACAAGAGAGCAAATAAATTTGTCTGGAACAAGAAGACTAGATTATCAATTGTTTATTTTAATGTATTAAAGGGAATATTGTTCCCCTCAACACAAACAAACAAATATGGGATCAGAAAAGAGATGGCTTTCAAGAGAAATACCAATTTTTACAGACTTTTGTACTTTCTCAAAGGGATTTTGAGCCACAATGAAAGTCTACATTATAAACCACATGCATTCTCCCTTGTAAACCAGGTAAGTAGTCTGGGTATTTAATTAGGCCCAATGTTCCTCCTGGAGAAACAAGTGAGAACCATGGGAAGGTCAGAATTTTATCATCTCTCCCTGGTCTGAAAACTTTCTCCTTATTCAGAGAATAAGGAGAATGAGGTCACATTGACCCATTAAACTATAACCTTGCGATTAGACTATTGTATATTGTTCTAACTGGAGCTAACCTTGGAGACAAGATGTACAATACACAACAGCTAGGCTATTAACAGATGCTTCCTGTTGTGATCATATGTCACCTATTTTTCCCCATCTGCATTGGTTGCCTGTGGTTTTCCAGGTTTTATAATTTTTAATGCCTGACCTGGCTTGGGACCCAGGTGCATACTGTACCAACTAATGTCATCCAGAACTTCCCTTCTACAGATGCCAACCACTGAAGGACTTAGGACCTAGATACCTGATGGACCGTCTCCTTCCATATGAACCTACCCGGCAATTAAGATCTAGCCAGGAAGCCCTCCCGAGAGAGCCATCCTTCAAAGAGGTGAAAGGGATGGATTGTAGATCTAGGGCCTTTTCGGCAGCTGCCCATAGGTTATTGAATGCCCTCCCAAGTGACATCCGCCTGGCACTAACACTGATGACATTTCGGTGCCAGGTAAAAACCTTCCTGTTTCTGAAGTTTTTTAACTAACATAGATTGTGGGTCCTGGTGGCAATTTTAGTGTTTAGTGTTTAAATGTTTTTATTGTTTTAATTGTCCACTGCCCTTTTAATGTTTTAACTGTTCATTTTAATGGTAAGCCACCCAGAGACCTTTGGGTAGTGGACAGCATATAAGTTGAATGAATGAATGAATGAATGAATGAATGAATGAATGAATGAATGAATAAATAAATAAATAAATAAATAAATAAATAAATGAATAAATAAATAAATAAATATGGCCACAGCATGTTTGGTAAGCCACCCAGAGACCTTTGGGTAGTGGACAGCATATAAGTTAAATAAATAAATAAATAAATAAATAAATAAATAAATAAATAAATAAATAAATAAATAAATAAATATGGCCACAGCATGTTTGAAAAAGATCCTTCCTGATCTCTGCAAAGTATTATTATTCATATTATTATTGCATTATTATTCACAGGATCAGTGTCCCTGATTCACATCTGAAAATATTAGAAATATTATAAGGAAAAATGCAAAATAATAATAATAACTATTTCAACATGCATTACCAGAATTGGTCACTAGACACTGTGTTACGAATGCTTGTTAGCAACGAATACATAGCATTGTCTTGGGTGCAGTCTAGTGGCAAATTAATGCATAAGAAAATATTTATTGTTCACTATTATCCAGTTTTCTATATCCATGTGGTTGGGGGAGATGGAACCAATCCCAAGCAGATATGAGGCTTCTACTGTATGATATCCCTGCTAGGATTCAGGAGGGGATGTAATGCAGATTCCTCTGGACCGGCTTCAGAGGCTAGAAACTGCTATTCTACCACATATACAGCATGCGTTTCTATCTGTTAATGTTTCTATTATTGCTAAATTGTATTATATTTTAATGGTTTTTAATAACTAGTTTTTCAATTCTTAATTTTGTATTGTTTACTTTTTGTTTATATTTGTATTATTTTGTTATTTAAATTAACTCAGTTTAATTTGGAGCACTTTGTTCCATTATGTTTATGTTTCATTATGCTGTGACCTGATCAGCATGATCACAGGTCACAAGGGCAGTATTCAAATTGAATCAATCAATCAATCAATCATCATCACCATCATCATCACCATCATCATCATCATCATCATCATCATCATCATCATCATCATCATCATCATCATCATCTATCGTTTATATGTCACATTTTATTTTGATATGTAGAGCTTTTATGTTGTGAGTCATTCTGGGTCTCTTTTGAAAGAAAAACAACATATAAATGTTGAATAACATTTATATAAAATGAATAAATAAACACATTTCACATAATCATTTCCCCTCAACTTCACCATAGTACTACATAATTATCCTTTACAAGGCTTTCCTATCTGCAAGATTGGATTTCATATTGGCCTCCCCGAGTATAAGATCTTCAGAGGAAGCTTTCCTCTTGGTGTAATACCCTGACAGACATATATGGTAAGGAAAGAAGGCCTTCCCAGGGGCCATGGAACCTGAACTCATGAAAGGTCCCCTTCCTATAACCTCTCCACTGGAAGGCAAACAATATCTTCTTGAAGAAAACTTTGGGTAACTAAATGGGCTAAACAGAAAAGATTTTTAAATGGAGGATACTGCATTTAAAAAAAAACCTTTATGCATTTCCCCCTTTTTCTAAGTTCTCTTTTAATAAAACTGCATGCATATTTTCAATATATAATATAATTTCATTGTGTTTGCCTCTCCCATACCCCACTTTGGATACTGAGTTGGGAGAAAGGCACTATATAAATGAATAATGAAATAATAAATAAATAATACTTAGACTAAGATACACATCTAATATTTTAAGCAGGGTCTGCAAACTAAAGTAAAAGCAGTAGAGTTGTACAGGTAGAGTACCCTAACTCCCTGCCATATCTTGACAGTTCCCAATATCTTCTTTGAACTAATGGCTGGTCCACTAATATATAATTTCATCAACAATTCTTAAGAAAATCGCTCCACTTCCAATATTCTAAGAACAACCGAATATGGTATAGACAAGGTCCCAAAAATACTGCAGTGGAACTAATGGTCAAGATTCAATTCAATGTCTCTACAGTTAAAGGCTGACAAATGTCATCACAGCAACCTAACATGCAAAGATCCATGAAAAAATACAATGCAAAATCAATGGGAAGAAAAATACTGTTCCTTCAGGATGGAAACCATTGTCTGAAAACTGTTTCAAACCAGTTATATGCTCACATGTATTACTTGGAAGGAGACTCCCAAAACATACCTTTGATCCTCCAATAAACGCTGAGGTTTTCCTAGCTTCAGCTTGTGAGTCATAGACATGAGGGTAATGTATTTTTTCAAATTCCATGTCTCGCTGTCTGCCTAAGACTGGCATTGTGCGAGCATTCAAAAGCGCTTGTTCTCTGCAATTATACAATAAAACCAGTTATTCATGTAATAATCAAAATTATAAAGATGACAACAAGGGCATTTGGAATGTGGACATGGCCAAAGCCATTGAGACAATCACTCCTAAATGTCACCTTCCACCAAGTCAAACTGGCTCCCAGGTTCACTAGGAAGCGAGTGGTGATGAAACAAGTGGGAAAGAGACTCAGGTGAAAACAGCAGAAAGCTCAGGAGTGAATCTGACTGAACATGAACTATAGCCAGTGGAAGGTCTATTCCAGGCAGTGGCAGTGGTAAAAAAAAGTCATTCTGCTCTGCCACCATCACAGCCACACAAAATCCAATTCAAGTGGAAAAGAGCCTATTACACCATGGCCCACAGAAAGAGAATACAGGCCACATAATTATTCACTGTGAAGAATTTGCATGACTCAACACTTTGCAGACAAAATTGCTTGGATCTGCCCTAATTTGGATGCTGTAGTTGATACAATTCCCGTGAATGTAACTATAGCCCCTGCTTGTCCGGTGTTAATAGATAAGCTTCAGTTTTCGTAGCCTCATTATGTGAACAAGACCCTTGGAGTGATGAAAGCTGCCACATACACACTGGACTCTGCTGGCTTATGGACTGGTCAAGAGGGTAGAATGAGGAGTGAATGCCTCCTTGAAGAAGGGTTGGGTCCCAGCATGCTTAAAGGAGGAAGTAATAAGACTATTGCTGAAAACACCCTCCTTGGATCCAATGATACTGGATAACTAGCAGCCAACTATTAATATTCTATTGTTGGGCCATGTATGGAGCACAACATGGCTTCTCAGCTCCAGATGTTGCTGGATTAGACAGATTATCCATTTCAGTCTGGCTTTAGGCCTGATTGTAGGACAGAGACTACTTGGATCATCTTGGTTCTGCTGGGCCTTTTGGCAGCTTTTGACACCATCAAGCTTAGTATCCTGGGCTGTATCTTATGAAAAGACTTGGAAACACTATTCTACACAGTGACTCTGGTCCTTCCTGGAGGGACAAACTCAGAAGATGTTGCTGGGGGACTCTTCTTCAATAACCTGGCTACTTAAGTTTTGTCCTCTATGCTAGTTAACACCTACATGAAACCTCTTGGAGAAGTTGTCTGGCTTTCATACCATTAATATGCAGGTGACAGCCTGATAACCAGTGCTATATCTCTTTTCCATCTGCAGTGGCGCCTTGGTTTAAGAATGCCTCAGTTAAAGAAAAACTTGGTTTAAGAAAAGACATTATTGGAAATGAGGATGCCTCATTAAAAAAAATTCAATGGAATGCCCTGGTTTAAGGTTTTTTTTTTTCATAAGGCATTAAGAGTTGATGAGTGATAGTTGCATGATCAAAATAATAGGGATGCCTTGGTTTAAGAAAATTTTAAATGGAATGCCCCGGTTTGCCTTTTTTCTGACCTCCGGAGCAGATTAATTGGTTTTCAATGAATTCCTATGGGAAACAGAAGAACCCAAATGGACCTCCAGGAAACCCCTTGCTGTTTCCCACCCCCTGCTGTTTTCTTTTCTTTTCTTTCCAGGAGAGCTTGATTGCCCTCCTCTCTGGTTTGTTCTTATAGGATTGGACCCTTCTTTTTTGCCTGAAAATGAGTGTCTTAATGGGTTGCTCCACCCTATGCATTTCCCTGCAAAAACAAAAGTTCTGGTCCTGGCAAAAACAAAGCAGAGAGGAGTCTCCAGAACAGAGAAAGTAAAGGAAACACCTTGATGATTTATTAATTTTCTTAATTTTGGGGGGGGTCTTAAAAGTGTGGGAGCCCCTCTAATATGCAGCAGCGTCTTATAGACAGAAAAATACAGTACATCTCAACTGAACGTACAGTACATCTCAATTGAATCTCAATGGGAATGCCTTTGGAAGGTATTTGGAAATTTCAGTGGGTTCAAAATGCAGCAGTCAGAATATTGGGGCCAAAAGAAAGCCTTAACACCCAAGAAGGCTCTCAGAGGGAGGCACAGTCTATGGGATAGCTTGGACTTATGCTTTTTAAAAGCCTTATGTGATCCCTGTAATCATCCTAATTTAGCAATCTGACTGCAGCATTTGATGGGGATGAGGGAGACTTCTCTGTTGCTCCTCACAGATTCTGGAACTCTTCGATGGGAGGCCAGGCTAGCCCCATCTTGCTGACCTTTTGCAAGAAGACAAAGACCTTTCTCAGGCAAGCTTTCCCTTGCAACTTAGTAATGGAGTGTTGCAACTTACTGCTTTTAAATGAGTTTTAGTACTGATTTAGTACTGAGTCAAATCAGTACTGATTTAGTACTGATTTAGTACTGAGCATGGTGGTTCAGCGGGCTAGAGTACTGAAAACTGTCAGCTACAAAGTCGACAGCTCAGTGGTTCAAATCCCGGGTACCACACAGTAGAGTGAGCTCCCACTATTAACCGCAGGTCCTACCAACCTAGCAGTTCGAAAGCATGTACAGTATATGTAAGTAGATCTTTAAGCGGGAAGGAACGGCCACATGGCCATGGATTTGCACAACACTGGCTCTTTGGCTTGAATACAGAGATGAGCACCGCCCCTAGAGTTGGGCACAACTAGCACACATGTGTATGGGGGGGAACCTTTACCTTTACCGTAGCATTTTAAATATATTTAATTTTTTTAAAAATATTTGTATAGTCACTGTTTTCAGATTTCAAATATTATCTTTTTTTAATGAAATAAGCTGCCTTGGTTCTTTTTTAAGAAGAAAGAAGGGGCAAAATATTTTAAATAAATCATACATAATTTTGGTTTTTCTTACCTTTGCATCCGTAGGTCCTTGGGATCAAAACATGTTCCTCCATCTATAAATACATCTCCATCATCCCCTGTACGTTTTTCCCTTCTTGCACTCCGTTTTTCTTCACGCCGATACAGTTTCATTAACTGCTTCTCTTGTTCAGACTGAATTGTGACTTGACAGCCATAACTGGGTTTAGTGTTCTCTCCTGTAAACCTCTTGCACTGCTCTGCAACATGGAAATAGATACAGCTGTCTGCAGATCATGTTTGTTTGAGTCTTTAATTCATACCAAAATTATTATGGCCCAAATTACCATATTTTTCACTCGATAACATGCACTTCCACCCCTCAAAAGTAAGGGGAAATGTCTGTGCATCTTATACAGCAAATGCAGTAGTCCCCAATACATATATATAGCACAGATTTTCATTTAGATACAAGTTCTCTGCATGGAGCCTCTCCCATACCCTGCTGCGGCCGGTATTCTGGAGTTCCAATTACCTTGTTTGCCAAGATTCCCCAGTTAAAAATCACCTCCTTTGGAAAGAGGTCTCCTCCACCCGAGGGGATTCCATAGTCCCAATCACCTTGTTTGCAACCTTCCCCTTTTGCAGCTTGGATTCCACAGTCCCAATCACCTTGTTTGCAAGCCTCCCCTTTTGCAGCTTGGATTCCTCACTCAAAAATCACCTTATTTGCAAGCAGGTTGCCTCCACGGAGCCTCTGCCCTCCCCTTTTGCAGCCAGGATTCCCCTGCCATGAAACCTTAGGCGAAACATTTTTTCTTATTTTCCTCCTCTAAAAACTAGATGCATCTTATGGTCAGGTGTGTATTATAGAGAGAAAAGGGTGGTGATATTAAAATTGTTTAACTTTAAAAACTACCTGATGCTAAAGATTTATTTATTTGCTTGCTTCCTTTAAAAGATATATATTATCTTTCTTCCAGCAAAGAGACCCCAAGTACTAACTGGCTAGCCAATGCCAATGTTCAGTGACACTGAAGGTAATGAGCCAGCAACATATATAAGACTATTTCTGTACTGCCTGGTAGTGATTTTAAGATACAATACATTGTGCAAATCCAGAGGAAATCAATTAATTATTTAATTAGTAGTTCCTAAATGCACCTTTCACATCAGAAAATGTAGGTTATTTTAGAAATATACTGATCCTTGGGGGGGGGGGACTATTGTTAAGTCTGGATCTAGCCCATTCAATAGATGACTGTAGCTTTCAGCATGACACCAGTCCTTCTAGAAGAAATTCACTATTACATTATATTAAACAGTGCCTATTGATCAGTAAAGAACAATTTATGGTACACCAAGACATCATGTCAAAACAGTCAAAATATCTAGTAACTTAAAACACTAATACTTATTCTAGAACTGTTGGGTGAGCAAGTATAATCATGGTCCAGTTTGATATAATATAGATTCATATGAAAAATATCTGAGTATGTGAAAGTCCATTTTCAAAGAAAAATAGAAAGTACTGATATTTTAAAAAAATTCCACCCACCTAATCTACTTCAACAATATGTGCCAGAATGTTAAAGACTTACACAAGATTCCAGGCATCAGTATAAAACTCTGTGAATTAATACTTTACCTTGCAAAGATTGTAGCCTGTCATCTGGTCCAGAGAGAGCTCTCTCTACAATTGTAGATCTGTTCTGTAGGAGCTTTTCTATAAGTTCAAATCCCTCAGGTCCTAGTAACTCAAACAACTAAGAAGAGAAAAAAGGAAAAGGAAATATCATCATACTACTACTATAGAGTTTTGTACACACAATGTGATTCACAAAATGTCACTTTGTCACAAGCTGAAAACAATTACTAAGAGTACTAAAATGTCTGGGACTCCCATAGCTAACCCTCACACACAGAGCTCCATCTGTATGCAAAACATTCTGTGCTTCCACAGCCCCTTTCAGGGGTGTTGCATTAAATTTCAATTTTCAGAAATGAAAGTTTTCATTCATTTATTTTATGCTAATAATTCAACAACAGCATGAAGCTCCAAGCATGCATTGTACAGATGCCTTTTGTTATCAGCTGTGAAAAAAAACACCTACTTGTTAGGAATCTAATCCAGATTTTAAAGAAGGTTTTTATTACTGTTTGATGATTTACTGATATCTTATCTATAACTATTTAAATTGTTTTAATTCTTTGATTGTAAGCCGCCCAGAGACCTTTGGGTAGTGAGCGGCATATAAGTTGAATGAATGAATAAATAAATAAATAAATAAATAAATAAATAAATACAATCTACACATACAGAAACCACAATTCATAAGAACATAAGAATATCCTTGCTGGAACAGGTCACAGACCATCCAGACTAGCATTCTATCTCACACAGTGGCTCACGTATTCCCAAGCAGATGTCTTCACCTCCTTACAATTCCCTGCAAATGGCATTGAGAGATATCCTGCCTATCTCTCCATGCAGGAGGCTGTCCTTAGGCATCCATAATGATAGCCATTGATACCTCTGTTCTAATCCTTTCTTAAAGCTGTCAAGGCTGACAGCTGTCACCACTTCTTCTGGCAGAGAGTTCCAGAGACCAGCGATCCTCTGGGAGAAAAAGCACTTTCTCTTATTTGTTTGAGATCTAGCACCCAAACGTTTCATGGAGTGCCCCCTAGTTCTAGTGTTGTGCGATAGGGAAAACAGTTTTTCCTTATCTACTTTGTCCATACTGTGCATGATTTTATAAAGTTCAATCAGGTCACCTCGTAGACGCTGTCATTCAAGAATTCATGTCCATTTTTGCTAAGCACCGGGCTGCACTCAATGATCGATAGGGTCACTTCCAGCCTTGCAGTTCTAAGGTGGTGGCAGCTTTACAGTATAAATGACACACCACTGACTAGCTCTAGAGCAGTATTGGCGAACCTATGGCATGGGTACCAAAGGTGGCACCTGGAGCCTTTTCTGTGGGCACCCGACATCACCCCTTCACAGCCACCTGTATTCAGGTTAAATGGCTGCATGGGCACTTTGTGAAAAATCGGTGGGTTTTGAATCACAGTTTGGGCACTAGGTCTCTAAAAGGTTCGCCATCAGTTGTCTAGATTAACTGCACTTTGCATAAGAAAGCCAAGGATTCAAAGCAGCCCAAGTGAACTTTGAGGTTACATTTTTCAAACAATAAACCACCATTCTACTTGCCAACCCTCTTTGAAATATGTTGGGCCCCCTTAACAGCAACAGGAAGATTCATTCATTCATTCATTCATTCATTCATTCATTTTTCTTTCTTTCTTTCTTTCTTTCTTTCTTTCTTTCTTTCTTTCGGAGTGCAGCAAAATTATACAGACATTCTAATCCCAACCATTGTGGTTATCTCCATTCTCATTAGTTTTAGCAAAATGGCAAGTTACTGCAAATACATAAAGCTATCAAAACCTACTTGAAAAATGTATGAGTAACTGGAGGGCACCCAACCAATATAGCTATACCAAGAGAAACCCAAAGGAAATTATGATGAGGAAGGATAAAAACTACATGATGAAGAAGCTGTAGAAAAGTGTCCAGGTAATTGGAACATATCTGACGTTGTATGCCAAGAAATTTTGCATTTTACTGAACTCCAACATATATTCATAGGCAAGTGTAAATAGCACAACCTAGCAGAAGATGTTAATGACATCAAATATCAGGGTTCTATACTGCAATTTCCACCTATTCAAGTAATTACCAGCATTGCAGTGCAGTACCAACCTAAAAGAAACCTGAATGGAAACCAATTTAGTTTTCATTACTGAGATTACTTCTTTCTCTCCATCACAATGATCGCTGCATTTCACCATTAATATTACATTTATGAATAGTGCTAATTTATATTATGAGAGCAGTACATTCAAAGTCACTGTCTCCAATTTCAAGAATGAATTTCAGTTCCTATATTATTGTAACCCTTTCCCTGTTCAAAAGAAACATATTTATTATATAGCAGATTAGCAGTTTTGTATGTGGTAGGATAGAAAGCAGTTGTAATTTGAGTGATCTGAGAAAAAAACTTTTTGGTTCTATTTCAAAAAGAATTAAAGCAGCAGCTGGAATGCAGCTGGGAGTCTGAGATTTTGATCCACTTAGGATAAGAGAAAAGGGCAGCAGCTAATACTGTGAAACTAAGCCCTGGATGCTATTGGACAATGAAATGCCAGCAGGGAGTGAAAGTATGATGCAGAGCAAGATTTAGAAGCATCTGTTTTGAGACAATTAAAACCCAGATTTCCCACTGCTGTAAACAAGAGCACATGCTGGATTTTCATGCATGTTTTGTGTTTGTTGAAACTTGGTACAAAAAGCTGTGAATAATTCACACTTTTAAATTTCCATTTAAAAGACATGTTCCAAAACATGGTGTGGGTGGGTTTGCATGACATATATCCCTTTATTTGAAGAACTGGAGTGTGAAACCCAAATCCTTAGTTTCTTCAACTTTTACAACAGCTTCCTGCCTCATGTAAGACAGACATCCCTGGCGAAAATCATCTTGCCAAGACCTTGATATCTAAGAATAATCTCCTGGCAAGCCACATATTTTGCCATATTGGACTTTTGGTACTTGTTTTGGAGAAGTGGATAACTGTCTACAAAAGCTTGCAAAGTTTTTTTATATAATTATTATTACTTATTAATGGTCCATAAAGGTATCACCCATACCCTACTTGCATTTGTATTTTTAAGCTAAACCCTGAAAGAAGGGTTTAGCTGAAAAATAAACCCTTAATCGAATAGCGCTGAAAATAAATAAATAAATGATGTACAAGAGTGTTGGAAACCCTTAAAATGACGGCAAATTTGTCTCCATGGTCCTTAGAGGGCCCAAGGGAGATTTTGGAGCAAATCGAGGGTGAGTGGATAGCCTAGGGCAGGCCTGCCCAAAGTCCGACCCGGGGGCCAAATCCGGCCCATCAGGCCATTCTGAGTGGCCCGCGGCTAGCCTTGGTCCCCGCCTTCCTTCCTGCAGGTGGGGTTGCTAGGGGTCAGTGGGTGGGGCTTATGGGTCAGTGGGTGGGACTTGCAGTGGGGTGGCAGTGTCGGGGAGCAACTGGCTCCTGACACATTCTCAGCCACCAAATCTGGCACGCCTTACAAAAAGTTTGGGCACCCCTGGCCTAGGGTGCATAGGACAGCATTAAAAATGGCCCAGGAAGCTACATACAGCCAACAGGTTATATGTGCTTATACCCACTCCAATTTCTCAAGGGGTTCCCAACTTCTAACTTCCCCCAAACTCACACTGCATTCTGAATCAGATTAAAGAGTAGCTTCTTCCTGAAAGGAAGTAATAAAGAGTCATTTTTAAGACACCAAAATATATATGAATTGTCACTCCAGACTCTTAGAAAGATGACCTGCACCATCATTCTTCAACATAAAACATCTCCTGATCACGGGTGTAAGTTTGCTCCCAAATAAATCAAAATTCTGCCCTCTACATATAAAAAGCTACATTTTCAAATTTACCAGGAATATTAAAAACAAAACACAAATAACAATCCCTTTCTCCAAATAACACCCCCATAGATCAAGTTAATCTTCAGTTAAATTAGTATGCTATTATACAGTAATTCAGAAGGTATTCATCTCTTAAAATGTTCTCAGTTATTACTAATTTATTTTAAAAACTTGGCTAATTTACTGGAACTTCACTAACAGTCTAAACACTAGCATAAGATAACATGGGTGGAAAATCAATTGATTCTCCCAAGCACCAATTATTCCAAATATGCACACACATGCACACACAAGTACACAGTATCAATTGAGCTTAAATCTTTATTTGATTCATAAAACCTTTTTTTATGAACATGGGATATCTTGTTTCTGTATCCATGATTCAAAACACTAGGAAATGGCACTGAAGTGCTACACAATATCATGGCCGTGTTGCCATCAGGAAAAAGAATCCCAAGCTTTACACAGCCAAGGGCAGCCTGAGTGTTGTCTGACAGTGCTATTGGCAGCAGTCAAGATGGTCTACAAAACACTCTCTTGTGCTCATTACCATTCATAAAGAAACACCAAGCCCCCCCCCCCAAAAAAAAATCCTACAGGCTAACTCCTTTTCTCAACAGCTAACCACTTCTCACCCAAATATAAAGCAATTTGATGTCTATTAATGGTAGTTAGCACAAGAAGGTACCCTGTGGTTCATCTTCACTTCTGCCATTAATTGCATCAACGCTCAGGAGGTCCTTTGCTATGTCGTTTGGCATCATTTTTCCTGCTTTTTTTGGGGGGGGGGGGTGTCATGATATTGGGCCATTTCTGAATGTTTTGAATTATAGATACAGAAGCACAATGCCCCACATTCTGAGGTTGTTCTTTTTTTAAAGAACTGACTATTTAACATGGCTGCCTGCATCAGAACCTGCAAGTGTGTAATACAAGGATAGGCCAATATTATCTAATTTATATCCAAATATTTGCTATACAAATTGGGACTGATCATCCCAAGGCAATTTGGAGATGACCTGAACTTCTGTATTTGTTGGTTTCTGCAGATTTTTCTGTGTAACTGCAAGTTCCAAGATTGGGGGTGGGTTAATGGGGAAACAAGAGCTACAACCCACGGTTTGGGGTCACCCTACAGCACCATTATTTTTGGGAATGCCATGTACTTTAATGGTGTAGGAAAATTAATCTTAGCTTTATTTCTTGATTTCCTCCTCCCTTCCTTTCTTTGATCCTCCAGGAGCCATGCTGAGGGAAAATATATGTTGGTAGTGTAGAAGATGTCCCCTTAGTGTATAAAGTCAGTGAACACTAACTCACTACCTAGGTCAAATCAGAGTGCTACATACCCTGTTTCCCTGAAAATAAGAACTCCCCAAAAAATAAGCCCTAGCAGGATTTCTATGCATTTGTTAAATATAAGCCCTACCCTGATCATAAGACCTACTGATGGCTGTGGCTATGCAGATACGCTGCATAGCCACACCATGCATTTCAGCATGGAGTGGTAAGGAAGACTTGAATATCTTTTATCTGCCACAGCTCCTTTCTCCGAGCCATTCTCACTTGCACAGGTGCACAGGTGGCAACCACATCACTCCTTTCTCCTAGCCATTCGCGCATGTGTGGGTGCACGTGTGGTAACCATGGTCGTAGGCAACCTCTTGTGCACGTGCGAATGGCTAGGGGAAAGGAGTTCACGCATCACTAGCGACAGCCCCACTTACTAGGAACAGTCTGTGGGCCTGCTTTTCCTGAGTATCTGTACCCCCAGACAAGGTGAGTGTAAAAAGAGCTATTCTGTTGAGTACAAGAAAGGAACTGTTGAGGACTCCTAGGGCAAGAATCTTACGGCTTTCTGCAAAGAGAAGAACTTGGATATCCAAATGGCATGCAGAATACGATAACCTCAGTCTACATGTGAGCAGAGGAAATGCTAAGAAGTGCAAGTGTGGTTCAGGTCGGCAACCTTTATTTCAGGAAAACATAATCTGTGACTGGATTGCTGACAGGAGAGCAAAGGTGTTGGTTTTGTGCAGGGCTGACATTCAAGCATATTATACTTAATAAAAGATTAAGACATCCCCTGAAAATAAGCCCTAGTGTGTCTTCTTGAGAAAAAATAAATATAAGTCATTGTCTTATTTTTGGGGAAAGACAGGTACCCATAATAAGGGGGCAGATGCTTGCCACTAATAGTATAGGAGAGATTATCACATATTAAGGAGAAAAACAGCAGACAGGTCAGTTTAGGTAAGATTCTGCACTGACACTCTTGCAAGGAGTGCCCCAAACAGCAAAGGTAAGTAAGTATTAAAGCCATTAGAAGAAAACATACTGAGATATTTTCCTCATTACTTGCCCTTTCAGTATTCACAGTTTATAGCCTAGCTTACCCAAATATGCTTACTTACTAGCTCAGAATAAATCAGAATAATGCACATTTGGCACCCACCCATAAATGGAGGGGGGGGGAGGAGAAAGATTCTTCAAATAAAGGCCAGCAATAGGCATGGATGGGGGGGAGAGAAAAGAAAATAGAAAATGACAGTAGAAGAAAGAAAGGAATATTTCATTGAGAGGATTTCTATTTTCAAACAGAATTTATATCAGATGTCTGCACCTGTCACTCTTTTGTTGCAGGTAGGTCATCCGAGGGTGCTGACACCTAGGGAGGCCTGCAAGTCAACAACAAGGAACTGGACCTTCTCGGTGGCGGCTCCTAGACTTTAGAACCAACTCCCCTTAGAGATTTGCCTGGCCACCTAGTTGTTGATAATCAAGAAAATATTAAGGACTTGGTTATTTCAATCTGCTTTTCCTGGTTAGTAACTTTTATGTGGTCTTATTGATTTAGTGATCTAATCTCATCCACCATTAGCTTATCTTTTTTACCTTTAATTTTTGTGAATGTTGCTTTAGTTATGTTTTCATCTGTAATATTTTTGTTTTTATTATATTTGTGAATCTGTATTTTTAATCAGTTTATGTTGTAAAATAGTGGTTTTTT
>JAHTLZ010002456.1:0-59599 GCA_023846285.1 Phrynocephalus versicolor
GTTTATGCCACTTATCTGATAGAAAATAACCCACGAGGGGCCTCAGTCTTTTCCCTGCAAGCAAGTGACCCAGATTGGGAAGAGAATGCAAGAATCAGTTACTCCATCATTGAAGATCACATTGGTGACTCCTCTCTGTCTTCCTACCTCTCCATTAACTCTGAGACTGGAATTGTCTATGCTTTGGATTCCTTTGATTATGAAAAGGTCAAGGAGATTAATTTTCAGGTGAAGGCCCAGGATGGAGGTTCCCCACCGCTCAGCTCCAATGTCTCTGTGACCCTCTTCATCCTGGACCAGAATGACAATGCACCAGAAATCCTGTACCCGTCCCCTCCCACTGATGGTTCCACTGGGATAGAGCTGGCCCCTCGCTCCTCAGAGCCAGGCTACCTGGTCACTAAGGTGGTGGCTGTGGATGTAGATTCTGGCCAGAATGCCTGGCTCTCCTACCAGCTGACCAAGGCCACGGAACCAGGACTATTCACGGTGGGACTCCACACTGGAGAGATCAGGACAGCCCGGTTCTTCCTGGAGAAAGATGCCCTTAAGCAAAGCCTGGTGGTCTTGGTCAAGGACAATGGGCAACCATCTCTTTCTGCCTCTGTGACGGTGACTGTGGCGCTGGCTGACAACATCCCTGACATCCTCTCAGACCTGACTAGCATCTCAGCTCCCTCAGATCCTCCTTCAGATCTCACTTTCTACCTGGTGGTTGCGGTGGCCTTTGTCTCCTGCATGTTCTTCACATTTCTTCTTGTTTTGCTGGCTATAAAGCTGCACAAATGGAGAAATTCTCAGCTCCTTGAGTCAGGGAATGTGAACTTCACTGGTGTTCCTGTCTCCCAATTTGTGGGGATTGATGGAGTGCGGGCCTTCCTTCACTCTTATTGCCATGAGGTTTCTCTGACCAGGGACTCTAGGAAAAGGCAGCCTGACATTTCAAAAGCAAACTCTTCAGGTACTATGAATAATCAACAAAATGGTGAAGGGAAGGATCCTATCCTATTTGGTGAGGATTTAGATTTGAACAATGAGAATCTACTCATCATCCAGGTGAGAAAGCAATTTTAGATTTAAACAAGTTTCTTGAAATTGAGCTATGCTACATATCATGAAATCAGTTAGATTCTTGAAGTTGCTTTGAAAGCTTGTTGTCTCAATATTATGATATATTTTTCATCTCTATGTCATTCCTGATGCAATTAGAATTGATTTTCTGTTCCATCTGTCCCTTTGGGGGTGTTATTTGCGATGTCATTGGACATTCATTGGTAAAGGGTATTTTTTCCTGCCAGTGTTTGTAGTGTCAGGTGACAATATTTTTTTCTTGAGCTGTACCACCTAAAACTGGGGATTGGGTCTCAGGGCGTTCTTTTGTAGTTATTTTCACATAGGAGGCTTCCAAATTAAGTAAAACAGTTCTTCCCAACATTTTGTTTTAAATGTGTGGAGTCAGAATCTGTCTCTGCGTATGTCTGTCTTCCTGTCTCTCTCTCACTTTCATTTTCTCTCTGCGTAACGCTCCTGCATCCGAGCGTTTTCTTGTTTTTTGGATTTTGCTGCCTGGATTTTTGCCTTTTTTAATCCGCTGAGATGCCGTGCGGGGGTAAGTCAGGGTCCACGGAGACTCGGGGTGTAAGGGGGCTTTTTATTTTCTTTGGAGGATGGGCTTATGGCGAGCCGGCTGCAGGTAATTTTATTTGCGGTCCGGTTTGCCTCTGCCTTTGTTGAGCGCCCACCGTCCCCTTCCCTCCCCCTGTTTATTTTATTTTCCCTCTTTTATTCTTTTATCATTTCTGCTGTTACCCACCTCCGCGCTGCCACTTGTGTCCCCGAGGGGTTTCCCCACGGTCCGGGGAGGACCCGTTGGCGATACGGGTCGGCCCCCCCGACGGTCCTGAGGGCTCGTGAGGGGTCGGTTCGGCTGCCGCTCGTCGGACTCGGACCTGGCTAAGGGAACTGCGGCTTTTTCGGTCGGCCTCCCCCCGGCGCACGGGGGCTTTTCCAACCAGCCGGCCCGGTTCTCCGCCCCATCTTGGCTGCCGGTCTTGGCCCGGGCGTTCGCCGCCTTGGGTTCCATCATGGCGGCGCCCGGAGTTTTCCCCGGCAGCTCTCTTTTGTGGCCTGGCTGTCTGCCCTTTGTTTGGGGGTTGGCGTTCTTTTTCTATCTGCCCCCCCTCAGGCCGCCGCTGCTTGTTCTTTGTTGCGGCGTGCCGATTGCCGGGGCGCCTCTGGGGGTTGGCGTTTTTCTCTTCGCCTCGCCTCACCTCCGGCCGCCGTTGGGGAGCTATTGGGATTCTCTCTAGCTTTGGGGGTAGGCTTTTTTCCATCCGCCTCCCCCCCTCCCCGGTCGCCGCGGGGTCTCATCTTGGATGGGACCCGCTGGCGATGGCGTTTTTCCAGCTGCCTCCCCTCCGGTTAGTTTAGCTAGCCGGCGGCGCCCGGCTTGGGATCCAACATGGCGGCGCCGGCGTTTCTCCCGGCGGTCCTCCCACTATGGCCTTGTGGCGGTTCGCCTAGGGCGGGCCTGCCATTGGGGGCTGGGGTTTTTCCATCTGCCTCTCCCCCCTGGCCGCTTAGGAGCCGGTGGATCCACCCCGGTCCGCACCCCAGCCTAATCATTTAGGCGGCTGGTCGGCCGCGGGCCAATCCGGTCCCGGGCGGCAGGTCGGCCGCCGGCGAACTGGTTTCGGGCGGCAGGTCGGCCGCCGGCGTACCGCTGTCATCTGTTGCCGGCCATTAACTCGGGCGGCTGGTCGGCCGCTGGCGATTTGGGCTGTTACCATCTCGGCCGGCTGGTCGGCTGGTCGGCCGTCGGCAAATTGGTCTCGGGCGGCAGGTCGGCCGCCGGCGAACCGGTCTCGGGTGGCAGGTCGGCCGCCGGCGAATTGGTTTCGGGCGGCAGGTCGGCCGCCGGTGTACCGCTGTCATCTGTTGCTGGTCATTATCTCGGGTGGCTGGTCGGCCGCCGGCGATTTGTGTCGTTACTATCTCGGGCGGCTGGGCGGTTGCCGGCGATCTGCTGTCGTTACCTTCTCGAGCGGCCGGTCGGCCGCCGGCGTGTTGCCAATTTGAACGCCTGGTCGGCCGCCAGCGAATTTCTACTGTTTCCATCTTGGCTGGCGGGTCGACCGCCGTTGGGGCGCCTTTGGTTCCACCTTCCACCATCTCGGGCGGCAGGGCGGCCGCCGGGGTATTGCCGCCGTTTATTAACTCAGAGGGCAGATTGGTCGCCAACGGACGGCCGAAGTGACCTTAAGGCGACAGGTTGAGTCGCGGATGGTTGGCTGTCTTTCCCTTCCCTTCCTAGTTCCCTTATTCACGCCCGTAGTCTCCTGTTCCATCTTCCTTGCCTTGTCTCCCCTACGATCTCATCTTCTCCTAGGCGGATGTATGTTGTATTTTTTATTGTTTTTCTTTGTATTGTATTTCTTTTTATTGTAATTTCATCGCACCTTTATTGTTGTTTTATCGTTTTTGTTGGGTTTCAATTGTATTGTTTGTAGTAATTTTATTTGATTTTGTATTGTTAGGTGCGATAGATTTAGTGGTTATCGTATATTGTATACTGTATTTTTTTTTTTTTCCCCCAGGGCCGCCATGCTTGCAGGGACTCATATACCAACTGTGTCGGGCCGTGGGCGGTACGCTTGTAGTAGAGGGGTTAGTCGGATAAGAAGAACTCGGGTCAGGCAGCTTGTGCCTGTCCCCCGTTCTGACCCCTCTGCTCCCTGCCACGTGTCCAGGAGTCACTCCCCCAGCGCCCCTGGCCTTTCCTGCCTCCTGCTGAATGCCAGGTCAGTCTGCAATAAGATCCCCGTCATATATGATGCCATCTTTGATGGCCGGGCTGACCTGGCGTTTATTACCGAGACCTGGGTGGGCGATGATGGGGGAGCTTCCCTCTCTCAGCTTTGCCCTCCTGGGTATCTGGTCCAGGGGGTGGGAAGGTCAGGGGGTCAGAAGGGGGGGGAGTCGCCATCGTCCATCGGGATTCTTTTTATGTTAGCAGGGCCTCGACATTGGTCAGCCAGGGGTTAGAATGCCTTCACCTGCTGGTGGGGCAGCGGGATAGATTTGGTATTGTACTGGGTTACCGCGCTCCCCGCAACCCAGCCCAATCCCTACCAGAGCTCTCGGAGTTCATCGCTGCTGCGCTATTGAGGTCCCCGCGCCTTCTGGTTGCGGGTGACTTCAATGTGCATGTTGGCGGTGGACTTTCCGGTGCAGCTCTGGAGTTCATGGAATCCATGGCTTCCATGGGTCTATCCCAGCATGTTGTTTGTCCCACACACAGGTCTGGTCATACCCTGGATCTGGTTTTTTCCTCCATGTCGGGGACTTCGAGTCTGGAGGTGGGGGACTTTGTCTCCTTACCTGTGTCATGGTCGGACCATCACCTGCTATCTTTCTCTTTGGCGATCGCGGCTCCCCCCCGCGGGGACCCGCGGGCCCCTGTTTTGGCCCGTCCCCGGAGACTCATGGACCCCCAGCGGTTCCAGGAGGAATTCGGGGAGTTTCCTGGCGGACTGACTGGCGCTCCGGCCGAGGTAGTGGCGAACCATTGGTTTGAAACAGCTGCCCACACCATAGACCGGATCGCCCCTAAGCGCCCTCTCCGTTGCCGAGCCCGGTCCTCCCCGTGGTTCACGGGGGAACTCCGGGCAATGAAGCAGGTGAGGAGAAGGCTAGAGCGCAGCTGGAGAAAAACCCGGACGGTTATTAGTAAGGCTGCTGTTGATTCCCAGACTAGTCGCTATTCCAACGCGATCACGGAGGCTAAGTCATCTTTCTTCTCCGTGAGAATTGGTGAGGCCTCTAACCGCCAGGCAGAGCTCTTCCGGGTGGTTCGAGACCTCGCCAATCCTAGTCTGGTTAGGCCTCCTCCTACTGATTTCAGTAGTGAGAATTTCGCAGCCTTTTTTAGATCCAAGATTGAGGCCATCCGTGCCGGTTTTGACTCCGGTTGTGGTAGCACTGCCCCGGCATCCCCGGTTGCTGGTCCGCCTTCGTCGCCTCGGTTGGAGGAGTTTGGGCCTGTTTCCGCTGTCGAGGCCTCTAAGGCTATGGCGCATTGCCGACCGGCGTCTACTCCTTTCGACCCTTGCCCTTCCTGGCTCATTAAAGCTGCCAGTGGGACCATGGCCGAATGGGCTTCTGCCATCGCCACCGCCTCCTTCAGCGAGGGGGTATTTCCCTCTCGTCTGAAGGAGACGGTGGTTAAGCCCATTCTGAAGAAACCGGGCCTTGCGGCGGACGATTTGAGCAATTATCGTCCGATCGCTAATGTCCCATTTATGGGCAAGGTGATCGAGAGGGTGGCGGCGGTTCGGCTGCAGTCATACCTTGAGGATCGGCAGTGCCTCGATCCATGCCAGTCAGGGTTCAGGCCTCGTCGGGGGACTGAAACAGCTTTGGTCGCCCTGCAAGATGACCTGCTCCGGGCGGCCGACAGGGGTTGTTCCACCCTGTTGGTTCTCCTGGATCTGTCAGCGGCCTTTGATACCGTCGACCACGGTATCCTGCTGGATCGGCTCTCTGAGGTTGGAATCGGGGGCACTGCTTGCAGTTGGCTCCGATCCTTCCTGGAGGGCCGTCCCCAGTATGTTCAGTATGGGGGGGAGTTGTCGGCTCCGTGGGTTCTCCCTTGTGGTGTCCCGCAGGGGTCGTCGCTCTCTCCCATGCTGTTTAACATCTATGTAAGGCCGTTGGCAGGGGTCATTAGGAGTTTTGGAGTGTGCTGTCATCAGTACGCTGATGACACGCAGCTCTATCTCTCCTTTTCCACCTCTGCAGTGGAAGCTGTGAAGATCCTCGATGGGTGCCTGGATGCCGTGCTGACTTGGACCGGGGCGAACAGGCTTAAGCTCAACCCCGAGAAGACGGAGGTTATGTTCTTTGGGGGCTCGCCATCTGGGTACGGTGGCCCTTTTCCATCTCTGGGGGGGAGTTTCCCTCCAGACTGTGGAGAGGGTGCGGAATCTGGGCGTGGTCCTGGACCCGGCGCTCACCATGGAGGCCCAGGTGGCGTCGGTGACCAGGGCCGCGTATTACCATCTACGCCAGATCGCCCAGATCCGCCCGTACCTGGATGCTGACTCTCTGAGAACAGTGGTCCAAGCACTGGTGATCTCGAGGCTGGACTACTGCAACGCCCTCTACATGGGGTTGCCCTTGAATCTTCTCCGGCGTCTGCAGCGGGTCCAGAATGCGGCGGCCAGGCTGGTGGTGGGTGGCCGTCGTTACGACCACATCACCCCAGTCCTGGCTCGCTTGCACTGGTTGCCCGTTGCGGCCCGGATTAGATTCAAGGTCTTGGTTTTAGTTTATAAAACCCTCCATGGCTTGGGACCGGACTACCTGGCAGAGCGTATCGCTCAGCAATCCATCTCGGCCCGACCTGTTCGGCAGGTGCGAGCGCACTCGCTGCGGGTTGCCACCCCTCGAGAGGCCCGGAAGACGGTCACCCGGAACCGGGCTTTCTCGGTGGCAGCCCCTTCCCTATGGAATTCCATCCCTAGCGAAGTGCGCTCTGCAGAGTCCCTGCTGGCCTTTCGAAAAGCTGTAAAAACTTATTTATTTCGAGAGGCCTTTGGTGAGCCCTGATTTTTTTTTTTTTTTTCCTCGCCATCTTATACCCAGCGAGGACTGTTTATTCCTTAATGAGGTGGTCTGTTAGCTAGACTCGCCTGGGTTGTCACCTCGTACTGTTAGTTGTTGGATGCATTAGTTTTTAACTGTTTGTCTTATGTCTCTTGTCTTTTTTATTTTATTGCTGAATTGTATTAATTGGCACTTGTTGCATAGTGTAAGCCGCTTAGAGTTCCGAAGCGAAGATAAGCGGGGTATAAATATAATAATAAATAAATAAATAAATAAATATGTAAAAAATGATATGCAATCTGCCCACATACAGGTAAATGGTCAAAATATGTGATATGATATGACACACAGCTTCCATCATGGGCAAAAGAGGTCAGTTTGTTGCAGTATGTACACCCCTTAGCTTAGTTCAGCTGCATTTCATGCTTTAGCTTGTGACTGGTTAATGGAAGGTAAACACAGGATTCATTTGCATATCTCTTCACAATTCCTATTACAGGGGGAAGAAAGCAGACTAAGACAAAACCCTGGTCTCTGTCTTTTTTCATGTCAGAAATGCTGACAAGTTATATTAACAGATAAACATACACTGCTAAGCAAAATATAAATAAGTAATATAATTATTACATTTTAAAAGGTGCATAAAATTAATATTTTTTTTAAAAAACAACATCATCAACTAAGGGCCTTTTCACATGACCCCGAAGATCCGCTGGCCACTTAAATTCAGACCAGAGATCTTAGGGGTTCGTTGCTCTTCCTTCCTCCCCACCACTCCGCATTTCCTTGCTCCTGTCTGCTGAGGGGAGGGAGGAAGAAAGTGGGGGGGAAATGCAGACTCACCTCCGAGAAGCTGCCGGAGCTCCGTGGTCCTAATTCCTTCTCTTCTGTTTGCTTTTTTTCCTCCCGCCCCTTCTCTTAAAGGGGCAGGAGGCAAAAAAAACAAAAAACAAACAGAAGCCAGGAGAGCCCTGCACTGACCAGATTAAATCTGGACCTGGCGATTTTCACCCTCCTTGAGCAGGTACAAGAAAAGTGCGCTGGGTCGCACTTAGATGGGCGGGGTCGCACTTAATTTCCTGCAAACTCCGGAGCTGGTGGGGAAACACTTGTAAGCTCCGGAGCTTGCAGCCATTTGCTGCGGCATTTAGGGGTCGTGTACAAAGGCTCTAAATGACATTTGCCCCATTCTGGGCCACATCAGCAACATTCCCTCTTGCCAACATAAGATTTTCCTCAGTGCATGTTGAAAAAACCCTGGAGTGACTTGTAGATTTAGCAGGGGAATGTAAACTACTTTACCTATAGCAATCAAGAAATTACTCGAAATAATCAGGCAGAAAAGTGCTTTCAAAATCAGAGTGAACTGGCTCCTGTCACACACCCTTTTCTGAAGCAGTTCTGAAGCGTTAATATGATTTGTATAGGGGGCAGATAAGTGAGTTAAAGAAAAAGAAAAAAGAAAAAAGAAAGAAAATTAGTAATCTTAGGACTTCTCCGTTTGTTAAAATTGCCTAGCTCAATTTGCTCGGCACATCCATCCATTTTTGCAAACTTTGAGAATCAAAAGCACAAGATCAGTAGATGGTTACTGGCCAAAGTTAGAGAATAATTACTTCTTTGGTATCACACCCATCACCTACCAATGGATTTGAGCCCACAGCCTTCTGATATTTATTTATTTATTTATTTATTTATTTATTTATTTATTTATTGCTATCAATACAGCTAAGTGCAGCTAATAATGTTTAGTATGCTTTTGGACACTTTGCCTCCAAAAGTTACACCATTTCTACTATGTCAGTACAACTAGGCATGAGGATTCAGGCCAT
This sequence comes from Phrynocephalus versicolor, assembly GCA_023846285.1. Classification (NCBI taxonomy): domain Eukaryota; kingdom Metazoa; phylum Chordata; class Lepidosauria; order Squamata; family Agamidae; genus Phrynocephalus; species Phrynocephalus versicolor. Next base: position 8,439 of record JAHTLZ010002456.1, read on the forward strand.
TGTTATCTGGACAAGGGAAAGAGCAGTATCCTTAGCTTTTCATTCAGTTCCAGGTGAATTGAAGAGCAAATTGCATGTATGAATAGAACTGGTAAATGTTCTGCAGAATGAATGATTCGTCATTGTATTTGTGCGTGGGAAAGGCAGAAATGGATGAAAATTATATTTGGAAGGATTTAAAAGGTACAAGACAAGATGAATTCTCCCTCTCCCCACACACAAAGCTAAAGAAGAAAAATCTCTTTGCATGGATGGAGGTACAGTGCATCATCCCACCTCAGCTTGCGGAATTGTCTCAGAATACAGTACTTGTTCTACCATATGTGGTGATAAAGCAGTGAGCTTTAGGAAAATGTAACATACATAACTTCTAGGACAATATTTATCTCAGTTTAATGACCCATGTCTATTTTGTTGAAAACAGCAGTTGTGGGAGGTATGAAAATACATATTCATATTTGCTTTCAAAATTTATTTTCCACACTTTTACCTTGCTCCTCATCAACAAAAGCCCCCAGCGTGGCTTGAATTATCAGAAACCAGAGTCTATTTTCTGCAGGCTTTCAATGTTCCATGTATAGTCCCAAAAGGAAAAGGGATTGGAAGGGAGGAGGACAAAGAGTTGGACCACCAGCATTCTAACTTTGGGAACAACTCCAAATTTGGGGTTGAATGCTGGGTCCCTGTTCTTGGCCAGATTTCTTTGCCACTTCCTCCGTTTCCCAAACAGACGGCTTATGTTTCAGAAGGTATAGTAATAATGATAGGCAAGAGGAAATAATGGATAGAATAATGCCAATGATGGGATAGAATTCAGTAGTGGCGAACCTTTGGCACTCCAGATGTTTTGGACCACAACTCCCAGAATTCCAAGGCTAGATTGCCAATGACAAAGGACTGTAGGAGTTGTGGTCCAAAATATTTGGAGTGCTGGTTGCTTTAATCTGTTGCAAGGCAGCTCCCTGTCTGCTAATGCTTTTTAAAAGCTTTCTTGTCTGAGCTGGGAATGGGAGGGGGGTAGGAATTATTCACTTACAGTTAGTCAGCTTACAATTATTACTCTTGTAAGAATGTGTATTAAAAATCTCTATCCTCTTGTGCTAAATTTTGTTCGTTTTTAATGTAACATGTATATGTGGAGAAGAAAGCTGACTGAGGCTCCATTACCATGGATTTAAAAAAGGTGGGGTATTCTGATAGCATGGCCAGAGAAGAGAATTTGCTCAGCAATTGGTACTAAAATGCAACTGAAAATCCTGATTTTCAACATTTAGAAATAGCCATGTGCCATGATTATACATAAATATAAAGTACAATTCCTCAAAAGACCTCCGAGTGTCACTGTTGGACCACAAGGAAGTACTCTAGTTGTGAACGGATGCCTTAGGTTCCTGATATGATATTTCTCCATTAAATTTCAACTGATTGAGTTGAAACGCAGCAGAAGGCTTGGCTTTCAAAAGCTCTCCGTTTCTCAAGGATTCGCTAACAAGGGATGTATTTCTACTGCCTGGCTGCAAAGCACTTGCTTAATTGAACTGGTGGGTAGAAAAAGAGAAGAGAAAGGGCAAAGACAACCATGAAAGGAAGGTACAGAGATGGAATCAAGGAGCCTGCTCTGAGGCAAGTACACTTTCTACTCATTGTCTGGCATGTGGTCTGCTGTGTGCTGTCTGAGCAGATTCAGTATTCCATTCCTGAGGAAACAGAGAAGGACTCTTTTGTGGGGAATCTTGCTCAAGATCTGGGGCTAGAGGTGAGGGACTTGTCCAAGCGCAAGCTTGCCATCTCCTCAGAGAAGCAGTACTTTTCTCTCAATGAACACAATGGCAACCTGTATGTGAAGGACAGGATAGACCGGGAAGAGATTTGTGGGAAATCAGCCACTTGTGTCTTAAACGTAGAGGTTGTGGCACACAATCCCTTGAATGTTTTCCATATAAAGATTTTTATTCAGGATGTGAATGATAATGCTCCACGTTTCCGGAAAGAAACTATTGACCTCAAAGTGAGTGAGTCTAACCTGCCAGGAGCTCGGTTTGCTCTTGGGACTGCAGAGGATGAGGACATTGGAATCAACTCCCTCCAAAATTATAATTTGAGCTCAACACCATTTTTCAAACTGGAAATGCAAGAAAACAATGATGATGGCAAGTATGCAGAATTAATACTGCTGAAACAATTGGACAGGGAAAAAGAACATATACACTATCTGATTCTTACAGCTACAGATGGTGGACTACCAAGGAAAACTGGAACTGCCCACATACGAGTTAATGTTACTGATATAAATGATAATGCACCTGTTTTTTCCCAGGCAAGGTACAAGAAAAGTATAAAAGAAAGTGTACCCAGAGGAACATCTGTGCTTCAAATTAAAGCATCTGACAATGATGAGGGTTCAAATGCTGAAGTCACTTATACTTTCAGTGACATTCCAGATAATGCAGAGAGGAAATTTCATCTAGATCACAGAGAAGGAACAATTACACTTACAGAGAATATTGATTTTGAAGAAGAGCAAAATTATGTTATGATTATTGAGGCTAGTGATGGAGGCGGACTGGTAGCACATTGCCGTGTGGAGATTGAGGTCCTGGATGAAAATGACAATGCTCCAGATGTCATCCTTACTTCCTTGTCCACTCCAGTTCCTGAAGACATTGCCCCTGGAGCGGTGATTGCTCTCATCAAGGTTCTTGACAGGGACTCTGGAGATAATGGAGAAGTATCCTGTCATCTGCAGGATTTTGTGCCTTTCCAGATAGTCCCATCTTCAGATCATTACTTCAAGCTCCTCACGGAGGGTCCCCTTGACAGAGAAAGGATCCCAGAATATAACATCACCATCACAGCCACTGATAAAGGCACACCTCCTCTCTCTACTCATAAAACCATCTCCATACAGATCTCGGATATCAACGATAACTCCCCATTCTTTGAAAAACCTTCTTATACTGCCTACATTCCAGAAAACAACCCATCTGGATCTTCCATATTCCAGGTGAAGGCCTCTGACCCAGATGTGGACCAGAATGCCCGAATCACTTACTCCCTTCTCACTAGCAACATTCAAGACCTGCCTCTCTCTTCCTATGTCTCCATTAATTCAGAGAGTGGAACCATCTATGCTCAGCGCTCCTTTGACTATGAGCAGTTCCGGGAGTTCCACATTCAAGTCAAGGCCCACGATGGCGGCTCCCCTGCTCTTGCTAGCAGTGCCACAGTGACTGTTTGTGTTTTGGATAGGAACGATAATGCCCCCCAGATTCTGTACCCTTCCCAAGCCATGGAGGGTTCATCCCTCTTTGAGATGGTGCCTCGGTCAGCAGAGCCCAATTATTTGGTGACCAAGGTGGTAGCTGTGGATGCTGACTCTGGACACAATTCTTGGCTCTCCTTCCATCTGCTGCAGGCCACGGAGCCCTCCCTCTTCACCATTGGCTCCCACACGGGAGAGATTCAGACAGCCCGAGCACTGCTTGAAAGAGATGCTGTGAAGCAGAGGCTGGTCATCCTGGTGAAGGATAATGGACACCCTCCTCTCTCAGCCAGTGTGACTTTGAACCTGGTGTTTGCTGAGAACTTTCAGGAAGCCCTTCCGGAGATGAACTCCCAACCTCTCGACACAGAGTCTCAGTCTGAGCTGCAGTTTTATCTGGTACTGGCCTTGGCTTTGGTGTCCTTCCTGTTCCTGGTGACAGTGATGCTGACCATTGTGATGAAACTCCAATGGTCAAGAAGCCCTACGTTCCTTCAGTGTTTTGTCCCTGATCCCTGTTCAAAGACGGGAACCATATTCCCTCCAAACTACGAGGAGGGGACCTTGCCTTATTCTTACCAGATCTGTCTGTCCTCTGAATCCCGGAGGAATGAGCTGACCTTTTTGCCACCCAGTGTGCAAATAGCTGAGAATATCCTTTGCAATGGTAATCCTGAAGTCTCACTGATGTTCAGTGAAGGAAATAATTTAAACCCTGAACAGCAGTCTGGAAAAATGGTGAGTTATTTTTCTCTTGGCTGAAATGTAAACTGAGAATGTAATGTTTGGTCTTGTGGGCTGTTGCGGATTGTTGAATCTCTCCTTTGTGGGAGCCAATGTTATTATTTTCTTTAAGGAATGAATACATTTCCAGACATTCAAGTTATGTAGAGAAATGTATATGTTCATTTAGGTTACCATACCTTTCCTCATCAAAAGCTTTCAAAAGTTCTAGGCATGGATGCCTTGTATCCATGCAGAACAACACAACTGTATTCAGTTATCACATTTAGAGGTATGATATGAGAAGTTCCACATTATATATGTGGATGGATGAGTGGGAAAGAGATAAGGGAGGAATGTTCAAAGGAAACAAGAAACAGTAAAATACCTTCATGGGTGGAGGAAAGTGCTCCATAGAAACTATACAACTTGTCAATTTCTCTGGTCAGTTTCTCTTTACCACTCATGGAATGCCTTCCCTCTCACCAGTCCTGGTGGTTGGTTGTGATAAGTTTAAGGTGTTTCGTAAAAATATTGTCAATGCACCATTTGTTAGTTCTGGTGGTTCATCAAAATTGCCACGCTGAGAGTTAGTTACATATAAAGGGTTTTATTAGACATTCACAGGAATACAGAAATATAGAAAGTAATTAGCAAGCCAGCATAACAAAACACAGATATGGTTAGTATGAGTTCTTAAGCAAGCCATTGCTTAAGGGTTCAGAGCTGCCTGAGTTGATCAATGCAGAGATCAATTCTTGCTGGTCTGGACAGGGTTCAAGTGGTTTCCCATGATTTATATACTCTCTGTATGATGTGTATGATTTCAGACTGACGTTTTTTGTACTCCTCTTCACGTGCCCACACATACCTACATGTGCCTGTTCATTAGCTCATGTTCTTGGCTTATAGCCATTTGGCCATTAAAGCCAGAACGACTTGACCCTATTTCCCAGTTTTATTTGATAGTTCAACTGGTTCCTTATTCCTGGCTAACCGCCAAATATTGCTCTTCAGCAAAATGACACCTCCGCAATTTGTAATCATGCCAAGTCTCAGCTGTTATGCCAAGTCTCAGAGGATGGGTCATGTTGACCTCATGCCTTCTCAGCACATTTGGGTCTGTTAATATTTTCTCATCATTATAAATTCCTAACAGTTGGTCAGTCCCTGTCCTCCTCTCCCCTCCCTGCCCCCAATGTGTGTGTCTCTCTGTGTGAGTTGGACAGCAGGGAAACCTTACAGTCTGATTTGTTGTATTTTTCTACCTGTAATACTGTACTAGCGTTATCCCAGTTGGAAAGAAACAATAAATAAATAAAAGTAACACCACAGGAGCAATGGGAAGAGCTGCGAGAAGCTGTCATTGTGAGAGTAGGTTGGTGAAGGACAAAGCCTTGAATGCAATTATTTAAAAATCTCATGTAGCCATTTGACCAATATACAACAGTTTAAAAACAGTTTAAACTGTTTCCCAAGAGGACACACACACACATCAACCCTAAATATTCTGCATATATCATTTCAAACTGTAACTCTTTCATTAAATCTACATTTTGAGTTTCATGTCTTCTTCGTTAATGAGGGAGGGACAATACTCTATTTCTTGAAAATGCTATCAGTAGTCACACGTCATCGAGGTTTTAGAGTTGTTACAGAGACATAATCAAAATTTTAACAAAACTGTGGCACTTAGCTGATCTGTATTTAATTACCAGCATTTTCATCAGCGTCACCTTGATTCTTTATTATTTTCTTGAATTTTATTCCTGGGGCTAAAAATAATAATAGTGGTGTTAAAAATGTATAACCTGTGTTAAAAAGGAGTTGTTTCAAAATCTTGCCTTGTCATGAGATCATATCTGTTAAAAGGAGTAAGCACTGATGCTGACAAGAAGTTGACCCCAGTGAAATGAAAGGCATAGCACAGGGAAAGGTGAGCAGAGGAAAGTGAAGGACACGGTTCGAACGGGTTTGCAAAACCGTTAGAGAGAATGATGACAAATGGGTTGAAAGAATCTGGGTAAGTACACAGAAAGCAGAAGAGCATTGAATTATATGCAGTGATTCAAAATTATCATCCAAATGTTATACGAGGTCAGTGGCTGCTGGTGCTCAGTGAGGGTGGTGGGAAACAGGGTGGCAAATTTGGAGATGTTTGGAACAAGGAACTGAAATAGTAGGTCCACCCAACAACAGATTTGGCAAATTGGCATTATTAAAAACTGAACCAAATCATTACAAAAGATTAATATAAGCCACAACGTTTACAGTGAAGCAAACTCCATCACTCCTCAAGGGACAAGTGAAGGCAAATCATGGGATCTGAGGTCTCCTCCCAGACCATTTCTTCCTCCTTAGTATGGGACTGGGTACCTTCAAAGGGAAGCAGTCACTCTTATGGTTTAGGTTTAGGGGATTTTCAGGCTTACTGCCCTTGTTCTTTCAGTTTTGAGCCACTTATAATGGAGATGGGAAATGATCACCTTAAAAGGCGGCTGCTGCTTTGGGATCAACATTTTAAACAATTGTGAAGGAAACTTAGTAAGCACTGTTGATTTAGCCCCTCTCATTGCTTCTGAACTCTTCAGGAGGCAAACCATGTGTGCTCTCCAGGAACATACATACTCAGAAGCCAACCGGATAGCTTCTGAGCTGTTACAAGTCACGGTTTACAGCAAGTGACAAGCCAATTCTTTGCAGAGCAGTCAAAGTGGATTTAAAATTAGATCATGGGGAACTATGTTTATCTACTGGTCAAAAAGAGTTTAGGAGGGAAACAATGCACCAGTACACTCCAGCGACCACATCTCGGTAAGTTTTGATTGGATGTGGCTAGTAGATGTCATCTGAATGCAATTAAAACTGAGCACAGAGAGGATGTGATGAGTACTTGAACACTTTCCTCATCCTCAGTGAGAAATACTGCCTGGAAAAAATAAGATATCTGGGGAAGGGGAATGTCAACTGCTTTAAATTTTTTCATTCCCATACAAGAACAAGGAGATTTGCTACTTCAGATTGCCACTGAAACAACAACACACCTTTGGTCAGGCCTCAATACTCCAAAGGCTAGTATGTGAAAGTACCAACTCCTCAGTCATCAAATTGTTTTTGTTGACATGTTACAACTTTCTGATATTAAGGACTTTACAAAACAGGATCAACTGTATGGGTAAAATCGATGCTTCACATGAATATCTCTCATACAGAAAGCTGTTCATAACAGAAGGAAAATATAATGGAGGAAATATAATTCTTTTGTAGCCTTGAAACATGCACTGGGGGGAAATTGTTTGATGTCTTTTAATAAACAAAATAACTTTGAAATGAACAAATGAAAATTTAATAATAAAAAGCCTGATCACCATCAACATTCCAAAATCAAGTACAGTACCTGCATTTTCTGGTTGCGACTCTGGGTGTCACTGTTCACCAGTCCAAAAGAGGGAAGCATACCGAAACATCCAGCCTGCTCAGCTCTGCGTAAGCACAAATAGACTAGGCTTGAACTGCTTGTTTAGGCAGCAAAATGCTTCAAAAATATAGATAAGCTTCTTGGAACAGAGCTGCAACAGAATGGCAGAGAGTCCTGGAAGATGCAAAAGACGAATCCTACAGTGTGTCATCTTGGTGTTTGCTTGCAAGACAGTTTTTGGACAGATCCGCTACTCTGTTCCTGAAGAGATGCACAGAGGCTCTTTTGTGGGGAATATTGCAAAGGACCTGGGAATGGATGGAAGGCAGATTTCAGACCATGGACTGCGCATTGTTACTAGCACAGGTACAATCCAGTATTTTTCTCTGAATGTGAACAATGGGCATTTACAAATTTCTGAGAGGATAGATAGAGAAGAGATTTGTGGAAGAGTAGAGACTTGTATATTAAAGTTCCAGGTCATTGCTGAGAGCAGCTTAAAGCTTTATATCATTGAAGTAGAAATTGTGGATATCAATGATAATGCTCCCAGCTTTCTGTCAATGAGATGGGAACTGAAAATTAGTGAACTGTCTGTTCCTAGATCCCAGTTTCCTCTTCCAGAAGCACAAGATCCAGATATTGGCATAAATTCAGTACAGAGTTACCAGCTCACAGGGAGCAGCCATTTTTCACTAGAGGTTCAAAGAGAAGAAAAGGGTGCCCGGCATGTTGAGTTGGTGCTGGAAAAACCTCTGGACAGGGAAGAGCAATCAATTTATGATCTTGTCCTCACAGCTATGGATGGGGGTGATCCTATCAGATCTGGCACTCTGCAGATTAACATCATTGTCCTAGATGCCAATGACAACGCACCAGTTTTTAGTCAACCTCTATATGAAGTAAGCGTCAAGGAAAGCCTTCCTACGTGGTCCACAGTGGCTACAGTAAGAGCCACTGATCTGGATGAAGGAATCAATGGGGAAGTAAAATATTCTTTCAAAAAAATCTCCAAGAAGGACTCTCAGATGTTTCTGTTAAACTCTACGACAGGGGAAATTATTCTTCTGGGGAGCCTCGATTTTGAAGCATTTTCCTTCTATGAATTTGAAGTGCAAGTCATGGATGGGGGTGGCCTGAGTGACTGGTCAAAGGTTAGGATCTCGGTTACAGACCTGAATGACAATGCGCCTGAATTAGCCATTTCCTTCTTTGTGAGCTCTGTCCCCGAGAATTCTCCAACAGGGACGGTTCTTGCCATTTTAAATGTACAAGACCGAGATTCTGGAGTGAATGGGAAGGTTAGATGTTCGATTCCCAGCAACCTTCCCTTTCAACTGAAGAACACAATGGATGACTTTTACACTTTAGTGACGGACAGAGCCCTTGACCGGGAAGAAGTGGCCTCCTACACGGTTACTCTTACAGCAACAGATGAGGGGACTCCACCACTATCTACCTCTCAGGTTATTTCACTCCAGATCTTAGACACAAATGACAACCCTCCAGTCTTTAGCAAGCCAGTTTATGCCACTTATCTGATAGAAAATAACCCACGAGGGGCCTCAGTGTTTTCCCTTCAAGCAAGTGACCCAGATTGGGAAGATAATGCAAGAATCAGCTACTCCATCATTGAAGATCAAATTGGTGTCTCCTCTCTGTCCTCCTACCTCTCCATTAACTCAGAGACTGGAATTGTCTATGCTTTGAATGCCTTTGATTATGAGGAGGTCAAGGAGCTTAACTTCCAGGTGAAGGCCCAGGATGGAGGCTCCCCACCGCTCAGCTCCAATGTCTCTGTGACCCTCTTCATCCTGGACCAGAATGACAATGCACCAGAAATCCTGTACCCTTCCCCTCCCACTGATGGCTCCACTGGGATAGAGCTGGCCCCTCGCTCCTCAGAGCCAGGCTACCTGGTCACTAAGGTGGTGGCTGTGGATGCAGATTCTGGCCAGAATGCCTGGCTCTCCTACCAGCTGACCAAGGCCACGGAACCAGGGCTCTTCTCGGTGGGACTCCACACTGGAGAGATCAGGACAACACGGTTCTTCCTGGAGAAAGATGCCCTCAAGCAAAGCCTGGTGGTCTTGGTCAAGGACAATGGGCAACCATCTCTTTCTGCCTCAGTCACAGTGACTGTGGCACTGGCTGACAACATCCCTGACATCCTCTCAGACCTAACTAGCATCTCAGCTCCCTTAGATCCCCCATCAGATCTCACCTTCTACCTAGTGGTTGCAGTGGCCTTTGTCTCCTGCTTATTCTTCACTTTCCTTCTTGTTTTAATGGCCATGAAGTTGCACAAATGGAGAAATTCTCAGCTCCTTGAGTCTGGGAATATGAACTTCAGTGGTGTTCCTGTCTCTCAGTTTGTGGGGATTGATGGAGTGCGGGCCTTTCTTCACTCTTATTGCCATGAGGTTTCTCTCACCAGGGACTCTAGGAAAAACCAGCTTAATGTTTCCAAGCCAAACTTTTCAAGTACTTTGACTAATCCACCTCCTTCTTGTGAGGCTATGGCTCCTATCCTAACTGCTGAGGATTTAAATTTAAATACTGAAGATCAGATCATAGCTGAGGTAAGCTAATTACTATGGCCACATGGAATTCATATAATATTTTTTTTTGTTTTTTATATTCCTCATTTGCCTGTCCTACTGATTGAAACTGAACATAACGAATTGTTTACCTTGGTGTCTTTTATACCAGGAGTCTTGAGCAGTCATGGAAATTGTTTGTTTTCCAGATACTGTTGAAATGTAGCATCCACCTTCCTCACCAGCATAGGCAACCCTAATGAGAACTATACTCTAAGAATACCTGGAGAATCTTGAACTTTATCTGTAAGATGCCTATTTGGCTCTATCTTTTGTCCTTTTCCACATCTAGACTGCCATATTCATAAAATTACTGCTGCTTGAGTGAATGATGTAAATGAAAATTAGTAATAACTTTTAAGTTCTAAGAAAAGAAAATAGTTGGAGAGAACCCACTTGCACACAATAAATTTGCAAATATGAAAGTGAGGTTTATTAGCAAAGATAGATATTTAGTCACTAGTGGTCTATGACCCAAAATACAAGTAGCTGAAAGGATACAGAACTGTGTACAAACAGTGTTCTTCTGAAAACAAAGCTGGACGTGTAATGCTGGTGACAGGAGAATAACAAGTTCTGCTTTTTCCATAAGCTTCCTGGGCTAGAGTTATGTATGTGTTCTGTTGCTGCTGCTCTTGTAACTTTGAGATCCCATGGTTGTAGCCTTGGTGCCTCCTCAGCCTCATTTTGGACAATTGTAGCCTTTAACAAAAACAAAGACATAGTATGAACATGGCCACTCATCTTTCACACATTATATTTGATGTAGTGAATTGAGATGCTGACATATTTATTTATCTTGGAAGAAATTGTTACTTCCCTTTGCCAGGCTCCAGGCTTCGGTCAGGGCTTTTTCATGTCCTAAGAAGTTTGGTCATGCTATATAGACATTGTACCTTTACCTCTTTGCATAAGTGAAAGAAACATTTGTCCAAAGCTCCAGTGTTTAACTTTTTTGAAATTCAATTATGCTTTGGGAGGTAGTACTTTTTGAAGGTGCTGCTTCTGGGTTTCTGAAGCTAATTAGGCTTAATAGAAAGATGTGCTATTAGAAAGAGAAAAGGACCGATATTATTCTGATATTCTTAACAGTATAATTATGATATCATTTACATAATATTTGTTTTTTTGTTTTTTACCTTGCACAGAGGTGATAAAGTTGAAGTCAGTATGGGTTGTTGTTTCAGTTACAAAAGTATGTTGGCTTCATTACAGTAGTCCCCCACCTATCGCAGGAGTTAGGGACCCAAACTGACCTGCGGATAATTAAAAATCCGTGATATGCGGATGCATGGTCAAGTCGGGACTGGGGGGGGGGGGCTGTTTGGAGCCTCCTGTACTTACCCCACTTTCGGAATCGGAAGTGACCTCTGGATCACTAGAAATCATTTTGAGGGCTCCGACAGCATGGGAAGGCCGTCAGAGGCCCATTCAGGACAGCACGAGGCCTGGGGTAAGTACAGGAAGCCTTTCCAGCTTACCCCAGGGGGCTTTTTTATATACTGCGATCCCGCGATATACCAGAACCACAGTATATGAACTGTGAAAGGGCGGGGGGTTACTGCATTGTTCTGATATCCCAGTGATACTGATTCATTTGGAACATTTATTAATATGGACTGTTAGATAGCACTGCAAAAAACATAACTTCCTTAGGATAATAATAAATAATACCTTTATTTTCAATGTACAACATGTGCACAAAGATTGAAATTGTGACACAATTCCTGCAAGACCTATGTGTGTTTGTATATAAACCAGTTGTTGTGCTTGAAGATAACCAGGCATGCAGACATATGGCTCAAGCAGAAGTTGACAAAGCAAAAACCAAACAAGTGTGTTTGAGGTATCAAAATGTTAAGCATGAACTCCAAAGGAAAATAACTGAACTGAAATAATGTCATTCACAAGACATGATTGCTGATATTCTGACAAAAGCTTTAGGGTCAGAAAAACATTACCAAATGATGGAAAAACTAGGTATTGCTGAAATGTAAATAATAAAGTTGGTCTGAGAATGTAATATATACAAAAATGTTGAAATGTTACAATAAGACGATTAGAACGTGTGTCAAGGATTTTTATTTAGCACTGCTATCTGGCTATTAAAGCCCACACATTACACAGCCCTTCCACTGCGCGTTGAAAACTCTGCAACAGACAGACACACCAAACCCCAAACTGTGTGACTTTAAAAACCAACTTCAAAATCCCTGATCCATTTTCCAATTCATTTTTATAGTGTAACCATGCCCTTTGCTGTAAGTCAACCTGCAGGCTACTTTTGCCATGTTGTGTTTTCAGATTTGGTGACAGTTGTCCAGAACCTCAAAATAAGGTGCCCCCCCCCATGTTTGCTTGGTGCCTAGATAAGGAGAAGTTCCCTTTATTGGTATACTGGGCAGATCATAACTTGTCATGACATGAAGACCCAGTAGAGAAAGGGAAGGAATCAAAGTCCATGGGCATCATTGAAGAATCTGAATTGTAAAAGCTATGAATTGATTACCGCAGCCAGTCTGTCTAAGCATTCCAACCTCAAAATGTTCCGCTTGAGGAACCAACATTTACTTTAGGTCTACAGAAAGCTAGTATTTGAGATCAAGGAGTCAACCAAGATCCCGGTAAAGTATCAAGCCAAGTGACCTCAGTCAAAGCCAGAGATTTCCCAAAAGAGACAAAATAACTGGAGGTGAATCCTCCTAGGTCAGAAGTAGGGACCTGCATTATTTGAGATAACTAGCAAATATTCTGCACATATAATTTCATAGCTGTAACTCTTTCATTAAATTTACATTCTGAGTTTCATTGTCTTCTTGGTTAATGAGGGAGGGACAATTCTATTTCTTGAAATGCTATCATTAGTCACACGTCACCAAAGTTGTTACAGAGACATAAGGATAATTTTGACAAAACTGTAGCATTTGGCTGATCTGTATTTAATTATCAGTGTTTTCATAAGCATCATGTTGATTTTTTTATTATTTTCTTGAATTTTATTCCTTGGGCTAAAAAATTATAGTGGTGTTAAGAAAGTATAACTTGTGTTCGAAAAGAATTGCTTCAAAATGTTGCCTTGTCATTACATCATATCTGTTAAAAGAAGCAAGCATTGGAGCTGACAAGAAGTTGACCCCAGTGAAGTGAAAGGCATAGCACAGGGGAAGTTGGGCAGAGGAAAGTGAAGGACATGGTTTGAACAAGTTTGTGAAACTGTTAGAGAGAATGATGACAAATAGGTTGAAAGAATCTGGGTAAGTACAAAGAAAGCAGAGGAGCATTGAATTATAGGCAGTGATTCAAAACTATCATAGGGGAATGGTGGCTCAGTGGACTAAGGCACCGAAACTGTAGACTGCAAAGTCGGCAGCTCGGCAGTTCGAATCCCGGGTGCCATGCAGCGGAGCGAGCTCCCGCTGATCACCCCAGCTCCTGCCAACCTAGCAGTTCGAAAGCATGTAAATGCAAGTAGATAGATAGGCACCGCCATAAAAAAGTGGGAAGGTAAAACAGTGTTTCCGTGCAGCCATGCCGGCCACATGGCCATGGACTTGCACAGCACTGGCTCTTCCGGCTTGAATACGGAGATGAGCACCAGCCTTAGAGTCGCACACGACTAGCATGCATATGCGGGAGGAACCTTTACCTTTACCAAAACTATCACCCAAATTTTATACGAGGTCAGTGGCTGCTGGTGCTCCATGAGGCTGGTGGGAAACAGGGTGGCAAATGTGGAGCTGGCTGGAACAAGGAACTGAAGTAGTAGGTCTAGCTAATATCAGATTTGGCATTATGAAAAACTGTGAAACGAACTCCATCATTCCTCAAGGGACAAGTGAAGGCAAACCATGAGATCTGAGGTCTCCTCCCAGAACATTTCTTCCTCCTTAGTATGGGTGCCTTCAAAGGGATACAGTCACTCTCATTGCTTAGGGGCTTTTTGGGCTTACTGCCCTTGTTCTTTCAGTTTTGAGCCACTTATTGGATGTGGAAAATGATCATCTTAAAAGCGGGCTGCTGCTTTGGGATCAACATTTTAACCTCTTGTGGCTGCAGCTGAAGAAGCGTTGTCTATTTGGCCCCTCTCATTGCTTCTGAACTCTTCAGGAGGCAAACCATGTGTGCTCTCCAGGAACATAGTACATACTCAGAAGCCAACCAGGTAGCTTCTGAGCTGTTAGAGGTCACAATTTACAGCAAGTGGACCTGGCGATGTGGAAAAGCCAATTCCTCACAGAGCAGTCAAAGTGGATACAGTATTTAAAATCAGATGATGGGGAAATACATTTATCTACTGGCCAAAAAGAGTTTAGGAGGGAAACAATGCACCAGTACACTGCAGCGACCACATATGGACTAATGATTTGTAAGTTTTGATTGGATGTGGCTAGTAGATGTCATCTGAATGCAACTCTAAGCACAGAGAGGATGTGATGAGTACTTGAACATTTTCCTCATCCTCAGTGAGAAATACTGCCTGAAAAAAATTAAGATATCTGGGGAAGGGGAATGTCAACTGCTTTAATTTTTTTTTAATTCCCATACAAGAACAAGGAGATTTGCTACTTCAGATGCCACTGAAACAACAACACAACGTTGGTCAGACTTGAATACTCCAAAGGCTAGTATGTGAAAGTAGCAACTCCTCAGAAATCAAATTATTTTGGGTGGCATGTTACAACTTTCTGATATTAAGGACTTTACAAAACAGGATCTCTCATCAACTACATGGGTCAAATCTCTGCTTTATGAATATCTTACATACAGAATGCTGTTCATAACAGAAGGAAAATATAATTTGAATTTGGAGGAAATATAATTACTTTGTAGCCTTGAAGCATGCACTGGAGGGAAATTGTTTGATGTCTGTTTATACCTTTTTGGGATTTTCCCAGAATCATGGTTATCTTCTAATTTAGTACCAATTTTCAAAAAGGATGACCCTACATCCCCGTCCAACTATAGGCCTATTAGTCCCTTTTCCACTATAGGTAAACTCTATGCAAAATCCCTTCTCAAACGTTTAGTAGCCTGGGCGGAGGCGAAGTGCCTTCCCGGCAATGAACAAATTGGTTTCCGTCCAGGATCATCCACTTTAGACCATGCACTTTAGCTGTTTTTCCTCACGGAAAAACTATTCTTCTCACTTTAAAGGGAAACTCTACGCTGCTTTCATCGATCTGAGAGGTGTGTTTGGTTCTATCAATAGGAACCTATTATGGCATAAACTTGCTTCTTGGGGAATTGACTCTTGACTGCTTTTCTTAATCAGGAACCTTCACTCCTCCAATTCATGTTGGGTCCGTATAAACCGCAAGGGCTCCCTTTCTGAAAAGACTACTATATCTAAAGGTGTCCGTCAGGGTTGTATACTAGCGCCCCAAGTATTCAATCTCATGGTGCAGTGGTTAAATGCCTGTACTGCAGGTAAAACTGTGCTCACGACCTGGGTTCAATCCCTGGTAGCAGGCTCAAGGTTAACTCAGCCTTCCATCCTTCCGAGGTCGGTAAAATGAGTACCCAGCTTGCTGGGGGGGGGGCAATGTGTAGCCTGCACACTGTAATTAAAATTGTAAACTGCCCAGAGACTACTTCTAGTGGTATAGGGTGGTATATAAGCAGAACACTTTGCTTTTGCTTTTTCCTTGCCGATTTACGTTCTCAACTATGTCATTGTGATAAGCATGCCCCTTGTTTGAGTAACTCCCCATTACCAATTCTCCTTTATGCTGATGATTCAGTCCTTCTTTCTATCTCCAAAATCGGGCTACGCCACCTCCTATCTGCTTTTCATTCTTATTGTATATCTAATGATCTAATAATCAACTCCGAAAAAACCAAAATATTAGTTTTTTCTCATCTATGGAAACCGCTATCCTGGAGTATTGACAGCAGACGAGTTGAACAAGTTAAATCATTCAAATATTTAGGTATAAATTTCCACCACTGATTAAAATGGAATTTCCATAGAGATTTGTTCAACCAAACTCCATTTGAATGCAGTATCCTGTTTTCATTACCATAGTGGCAACCATTATGTACCTGCGGCCCTCAAGGTTCTTCAGACAAAGACCTTGAGTCAGCTTCTGTACAGAGTTCCAATTTGGATCAAGACGGCTTCCACAAAAGTAGACCTAGTAATTGCCTCCTTTTTAAGGCAAATGCTAGGTGTTCCCAAAACAATCAAACTTTCAACCATGATCCTTGAGTTGGGCATTCACTTACCTTCCACTCTGGCATGGTCTCGGGCCATCAAATACTGGTTAGCCCTCCATTATAATTCCTCCCCTGGTTCCTTACTTTTCAACCTTTTAAAGGATCCCTTTACTTCCACCTGGGATTCCCCCTTTGTAAACAAACGCCACAACTTAGGCTTTACTCTTGATTATTTTGCCAACTTTGACTTTAAAAGAGCTTACTTGACCATTAAGGCAAAATTATTTGAAGAAGAAACTGAATTACTTTCCTCTAATCTAAATTGGACCTGCTCTCCACGTTTCTTTAACTTATCCCCTGTCTTTGGCCATGATCTCTGTTATTTCCGCAAGCTAATTAATCCAAATAAGAGACGTGCTTTCATGTTGGCCAGGCTCAATATTTTGCCCTCCTCAGTAATCTCAGGAAGATACTTGGGTATACCATCGTCCCAGAGGCTTTGTAAATTTTGCCATCTTGAACCGGACACAGTCCCTCATATACTGTGCCATTGCCCTGCCCATACTAGGTTACGCAAAGAGTTTTTAGATCCAATTATGTCTATGTTCCCCGGCCCCCCAGAGGAATACACAAGCTTTTTACTTCGTGACAATTCCGAATGGGTCACCTTACAAGTTGCAGAGTTTCTAGTAGCTGTTATTAATAAGAAATGAGAGTGTATCCCCTTCTTGGCCTTTTACCTATTGTTTTACTTGACAATGCTTTACCATCACTGTTTTGGTTGTGTTCTATTTTCTTTGTTTTAATGCCAGTAAAGGTGTATGTATGTATGTATGTATGTATGTATGTAATTTGAATGTGGAAGAAACATAACAGTTTTGTAGCCTTGAAATATGCACTGGAGGAAAACTGTTTGATGTCTTTTTATAAGCAAAAGAACTTCGAAGTGAAAAAGGAAATGGTTTAAAAAGCCTGATCATTAAAATTCCAAAATGAAGTACCTGCATTTTCTGTTTGTGACTCTGGGTGTCACTGTTCACCAGTCCAAAAGAGGGAAGCATACTGATTCTGAACCATCCAGCCTGCTCAGCTCTGTGTAAGCACAAATGTGTGCGAAAGACCAGGCTTGAACTGCTTGTTTAGGCAACAAAATAGTTTAAAAATATAGATAAGCTGCTTGGAACAGAGCTGCAATAAAATGGAAGAGAGACAGAGTCCTGGAAGATGCAAAAGACAAATCCTGCAATGTGTCATCTTGGTGTTTGCTTGCAAGACAGTTTTTGGACAGATCCGCTACTCTGTTCCTGAAGAGATGCACAGAGGCTCTTTTGTGGGGAATATTGCAAAGGACCTGGGAATGGATGGAAGGCAGATTTCAGACCATGGACTACGCATTGTTACTAGCACAGGTACAATCCAGTATTTTTCTCTGAATGTGAACAATGGGCATTTACAAATTTCTGAGAGGATAGATAGAGAAGAGATTTGTGGAAGAGTAGAGACTTGCATATTAACGTTTCAGGTCATTGATGAGAGCAGCTTAAAGCTTTATATCATTGAAGTAGAAGTTGTGGATATCAATGATAATGCTCCCAGCTTTCTGTCAATGAGATGGGAACTGAAAATCAGTGAACTGTCTGTTCCTAGATCCCAGTTTCCTCTTCCAGAAGCACAAGATCCAGATTTTGGCATAAATTCAGTACAGAGTTACCAGCTCACAGGGAGCAGCCATTTTTCACTGGAGGTTCAAACAAGACAAAATGGTGCCCGGCATGCTGAACTGGTGTTGGAAAAACCTCTGGACAGGGAAGAGCAATCAATTTATGATCTTATCCTCACAGCTACTGACGGAGGTGATCCCATCAGATCTGGCACTCTGCAGATTCACATCATTGTGCTAGATGCCAATGACAACTCACCAGTTTTTAGCCAACCACTTTATGAAGTGAGTCTCAAAGAAAACATACCTACGTGGTCCACAGTGGCTACAGTAAGAGCTACTGATCTGGATGAAGGAATAAATGCAGAAATAAAATATTCTTTCAAACAAATCACCAAGAAAGACTCCCAGATGTTCCTGTTAAACTCTACGACAGGGGAAATTATTCTTTTGGGGAGCCTTGACTTTGAAGCATCTTCCTTCTATGAATTTGAAGTGCAAGCCACAGATGGGGGTGGTCTGAGTGACCGGTCAGAAGTGAGGATCATGGTTACAGACCTGAATGACAATGCACCTGAATTGACCATGACATTCCTTGTCAGCTCTGTCCCTGAGAATTCTCCAACAGGGACGGTTCTTGCCATTTTAAATGTACAAGACCGAGATTCTGGAGTGAATGGGAAGGTTAGATGTTCGATTCCCAGCAACCTCCCCTTTCAACTGAAGAACACAATGAATGGCTTTTACACTTTGGTGACGGACAGAGCTCTTGACCGGGAAGAAGTGGCCTCCTACACGGTTACTCTTACAGCAACAGATGAGGGGACTCCACCACTATCTACCTCTCAGGTTATTTCACTGCAGATCTTAGACACAAATGACAACCCTCCAGTCTTTAGCAAGCCAGTTTATGCCACTTATCTGATAGAAAATAACCCACGAGGGGCCTCGATCTTTTCCCTGCAAGCAAGTGACCCTGACTGGGAAGAGAATGCAAGAATCAGTTACTCCATCATTGAAGATCAAATTGGTGACTCCTCTCTGTCCTCCTACCTTTCTATTAACTCTGAAACTGGAGTTATCTATGCTTTGAACTCCTTTGATTATGAAGAAATCAGAGAAATTAATTTTCAGGTGAAGGCCCAGGATGGAGGCTCCCCACCGCTCAGCTCCAATGTCTCTGTGACCCTCTTCATCCTGGACCAGAATGACAATGCACCAGAAATCCTGTACCCTTCCCCTCCAACAGATGGCTCCACTGGGATAGAGCTGGCCCCTCGCTCCTCAGAGCCAGGCTACCTGGTCACTAAGGTGGTGGCTGTGGATGCGGATTCTGGCCAGAATGCCTGGCTCTCCTACCAGCTGACCAAGGCCACGGAACCAGGACTCTTCTCGGTGGGACTCCACACTGGAGAGATCAGGACAACACGGTTCTTCCTGGAGAAAGATGCCCTCAAGCAAAGCCTGGTGATCTTGGTCAAGGACAATGGGCAACCATCTCTTTCTGCCTCAGTCACAGTGACTGTGGCACTGGCTGACAACATCCCTGACATCCTCTCAGACCTAACTAGCATCTCAGCTCCCTTAGATCCCCCGTCAGATCTCACCTTCTACCTAGTGGTTGCAGTGGCCTTTGTCTCCTGCTTATTCTTCACTTTCCTTCTTGTTTTAATGGCCATGAAGTTGCACAAATGGAGAAATTCTCAGCTCCTTGAATCAGGGAATGTGAACTTCAGTGGTGTTCCTGTGTCTCAGTTTGTGGGGATTGATGGAGTGCGGGCCTTTCTTCATTCTTATTGCCATGAGGTTTCTCTCACCAGGGACTCTAGGAAAAACCAGCTTAATGTTTCCAAGCCAAACTTTTCAAGTACTTTGACTAATCCACCTCCTTCTTGTGAGGCTATGGCTCCTATCCTAACTGCTGAGGATTTAAATTTAAATACTGAAGATCAGATCATAGCTGAGGTAAGCTAATTACTATGGCCACATGGAATTCATATAATTTTTTTTGTTTTTTATATTCCTCATTTGCCTGTCCTACGGAGTGAAACTGAACATAATGAATTGTTTTCTTTGGTGTCTTTTATACTTAGTGTCTAGAGCAGTCATGCAGATTGTTTGTTTTCCAGATACTGTTGAAATGTAGCATCCACTATCCCTCACAAGCATAGCCAACCCTAATGATAACTGTACCTCAAGAATACCTGGAGAATCTTGAATTTTATCTGTAAGATGCCTGTTTGGCTCTATCTTTTGTCCTTTTCAACATCTTGACTGCCATGTTCATAAAATTACTGCTGCTTCAGTGACTGATCCTACTAATGAAAATTAGTAATAACTTTTAAGTTCTTAGAAAAGAAAATAGTTGGAGAGAACCCACTTGCACACAATAAATTTGCAAATATATAAGTGAAATTTATTAGCAAAGATAGATATTTAGTCACTAGTTGTCTATGACCAAAAATACAAGTACGTCAAAGGATACAGAACTGTGTACATAACTGGTTCTTCTGAAAACAAACAAAGCTGGACGTGTAATGCTGGCGACAGGAGAATAACAAGGTCTGCTTTTTCCATAAGCATCCTGGGCTAGAGTTACGGGTGTGTTGTTGCTGCTCTTGTTACTTTGATATCCCATTGTTGTAGCCTTGAGGCCTCCTTAGCCTCATTTTGGACAATTGTAGCCTTTAACAAAAACAAAGACATAATGTGAACATAGTCATTCATCTTTCACATGTTATATTTGATGTAGTGAACTGAGATGCTGACATATTTATTTATCTTGGAAGAAATTGTTACTTCCCTTTGCCAGGCTCCAGGCTTCGGTCAGCGCTTTTTCATGTCCCAAGAAGGTTGGTCATGCTATATAGACATTGTACCTTTACCTCTTTGCATAAGTGAAAGAAACATTTGTCCAAAGCTCCAGTGTTTAACTTTTTTGAAATTCAATTATGCTTTGGGAGGTAGTACTTTTCGAAGGTGCTGATTCTGGGTTTCTGAAGCTAATTAGGCCTAACAGAAATATGTGCTATTAGAAAGAGGAAAGGACCAGTATTATTCTGACTTTCTTAACAGTATCATTTGGATATATCATTTAAATAATGTTTGGGTTTTGTTTTTTACTTTGCACGTATATGATATAGTTGAAGTCAGTATGTGTTGTTGTTTCAGTTAACAATAGTACGTTGGCTTTATTACAGTAACCCCCCACCGATTGAGGGTTTAGGGACCTGACCGGACCTGCGGATAATTCAAAATCCGCGATATGTGGATGCAGGGTCAAGTCAGGACTGGAGGGCCTGTTTGGGGGCTCCTGTACTAACCCTAGGACTCACGCTGCTTCAAAAAGGCCTCCCCGGGCATTCAGAGGCCCCAAAAGTGCTTCTCACCAAACCGGAAGTGACCTCCGAATTGCTAGAAACGTACATCCCTAACTCCATTCCTTCGCCTGCTATTGATTTAATTCAGGGTGGGGAGCTTTCGGCCCTCCAGATGTTTTAGACAACAACTCCCAGAATTCCAAACCTATATTGCCATTGATAAAGGACCGTGGGGATTGTATGTCCAAACATCTGAAGGGCCAGAGATTCCCCTCCCCTGATCTAATAAAAACATGCCAGTAGTATGAATGTATATAATATGCCATTTTTGGTAAAGAGAACCATTTGTTTCATAGTTTAATGTACATATAGAGAGACTAAGAGCTAATATAAATATAGTGGGTGGAATGTCAGACTAGAATTGAAGAGACAAGTTCTAGTCTGACACTGGCCATGAAAACTCATTACAGGAGAACACTGGTAAAACAACTCCTTCAGTATCTCATATACCTCAGAAACTCTAGTAGGATTGGCATAGTCAGAAAGCACTTGACAACATGTAATGGAGAGGGGTTTTACTGAAGTAGACTACTAATTTTCTATGCAAAAGTTCCCAGGTTCATTCCTCACCATCCTTCAGCTAAGAAGACTTCTTGTAGAACTAATAAGGATCTCCACGTTGGAGCTTGGACACATTGTTGATCAGAATTATACAATACCAGACTAGGTAGGCAAACTGTTTATGCACAGGGCAGGTTCTTGTGTTCACAAATCACTTTCCTGATGAAAATACTTTAAAAGACCAATTAAAAATCATTTGAGTATAATATTTGGAGAGATGTTTTGACAGTCTGAAAATGACATTGATCTCCTGCATGGGAAAACAGTGATGATATATTAAATAATTCATTGGGTTTTCTCCTCTTGTCTGATGTACAAGATCAGAGACAGCTGATGTGAAATTAAATCTACACAGAGATAATTGAGTTCATCATTTTTTTCTTGGGAAGGAAATATTAAATGTAATATACTGCCGTTTCCTGCCTCAGAGCACCACTGTTGGCAAACAGTGAACTAATGGTTACATTTCTAGATCTTGAGATTCCCATACTGCAAATACCTGAGAAGCAGACCGCTTCTACACCCAGAGGCCTGGTTGATTGAGATGAAATGTGTAAGAAGAGCTGCATCTTGAAATGTGAGGCTTTGGTTCAAAACCCTTTGAATGATTTCTTTGTAAACGTTTTGGTTGAGGACCAAATTTCTTTTAAGAATATAGGGCATGTCCACAATGAGAAATTTGATGTAGTCTGGTTGATGCTTATAAGGTTGTTCTCTTAAATGTGATCTATTTTCACTCTCAGTTGACTGAGCCTTCTGTCCACACTGGATACCATACCATTTATTCTCTTCTCCCATGCTGCAGGCCCACACAGACCACGGTTTACCAGTTTGCTCATGGTTTAGTTTACCTGGTTTATAAAACTTTTTTGTGGCATCATAAAAAGCTGAGTTAAAAATGGAAAAGTACACATATTGTAAATTGAAGGATGGCCAGGCTAAAGTGAATAGTACAGACAAGTAAAGAACTGCAGGGATGGCATTAAGGAAGGCAAAGCTGAGAATGAGCTAAGGTTAACAAGAGGCATTAAAAGCAACCAAAAAGCATTCTTCAGCCATGTGCATAGCAAAAGACAGAGAAAAGAACAGTGGCTTAGCTGTTCAATGGGGATTGAAAAAATGATAGTAGACAATAAAGAAAAGGCAGATATGCTCAGTTATTACTTTAGTGTAGTCTTTTTCAAAAGACAGTCTATGACCATCCAGGCCTATGTGGAGTACAAAGGGAAGGGACTGAGAACTGGGATTGAGAAACAAATGTCCAAGAAATACCTGTTACTTTGAATGAGTTCAGATTCTCCGAGACAGAGGAACTTCATTCAAGGATACTAAAGGAACTGGCTCAAGAAATTGCAGAACCAAATGTGTTATTTTCTTGAAATCATGGAGGAGCGGTGAAGTGCTAGATGATGGAGGCTAACATTGTCCCCATGTTGAAGAAGGAGGAACCTAGGAACTACAGACCAGTCAGCCTGACATCAGTCCTAGAGAAAATTCTGGAGTAGATGATCAAGTGGCCACTCTGCCAGCCCCTTGAAAACAATGCAGTAATAAGAGGAAGCCAACATGGATTTATCGAGAACAAATCCTACCAGACGAATCTTATCTTTCTTTTTGATCAGGTAACCTCCCTGTTAGATGGTGGGAATGCTGTAGATGTAATTTATCTTGACTTCAGCAAAGCTGTTGACAAAGTGTCCCATATTTTGATTAGCAAGGTAACTCTGTTTTGGCTGTACAGAACAAGTATCAGGTGGGTATGCCCATTGGCTGCAGAATCATACTCAGGGAGTGCTGATCAATGGCTCCTCCTCAAACTGGGAGGAGGTAACAAGTGGAATACCACAAGGTTTAGCCCTGCACCTGGCGCCCTTCAACATTTTTATTAATGTCTTCGATGAGGTGGTGCAGGTAATATTTATTCCATTTGAATATGACATAAAACTGATAACTTGGATGATAGGAGAAAACGTCAAAATGATCTTGATAATCGTCAACACTTCTCTGGAAACTACAGAATAAAATTTAACACAAGTGCCAAGTTCTACACCTTGGGGGGGAGAAAAAACCAAGCACACAGTTAAAATATAAGGAATACATGGCTCAGTAATGTTATGAACAAGAAAGGTCCTGGAATTGTTGTAGATGAAGCGTTGAATATGAGTTAACAGTGTGGCGTATCTGCAAAAAAGACAGATGCTCTTTTAGCTGCATTAATAGATGTATTGTCTCCAAAACCCTTGGAGTATTATTCTCATTTTTTTTCTGTTCTGGTTATGCCTCATCTAGAGTGCCGTGTTCAGTTTTTGGGATTTTTTAGTATGATTTTAGTAATTTACTGTATCATTTAGGATAATATTAAAGGAAATAAGATGAATATAGAGGAAGGTGTTTCTTCATGCTCCCTTTTAATGTCGCATTCCACCTTATACATCACAGGGTTATTAAGTTGATTTAATGCTGCTTGCATTGCCATTTAGTTGTTAGCTAATAATCTGAACAACCGGCAAATTAGGACCACACTGAACCATACCAAAAAGAATACATGCCCTTCTACTGCACCAAAAAGGTGTGCAACAGGTCTTAAAGGGAGAGAATGAAATCACTGAGTGGAAACATTTGTAGGTGCCATGAGTTTGTTCAAATTAAAGCATGCCAACAACAATCCATATCTATGGGTGCTTTTACATGACCTGTAAAATCCGCTAGTAACTTAAATTTGGACCAGAGATTGTGAGGGTTTGTTCTGCTTCCTGTGTTCCCACCCTTCCTCACTCCATTGCTCCTGTCTGCATGAGGGGAGGGAAAAAAGGGGGAGAAAAGAATGCCGGCTCACCTCCGTTCACCTCCGTCTGCAGTCAGAGCAGCCCTGTAGGGATTCCAGGCTGTTTAAGGGGCGGCAGGGACAAAAAAAATCAAACAGAAGAGAGCCTGGCATCCACAGCTTTATAATCTGCATCTGAATTTTTTTTTACCTCCGGAGACCAGGTACTTGTAAAATGCGCTGGGGCGTGCTTAGGCGGGCGTGGTCATACTTAATTTTTTTTTAAGTCCGCAGCTGGTGGGAAAACAATTTTAAGCTCAGCATCTGGGAGCCCTTTGCCTCAGATTTTAGGGGTTGTGTAAAAGCACCCTATATGCAAATGTGGTAGTTGAGTCATGGCAACTGGAGTTCTTTTCTTGTGAGAGTGAAACATTACACTACTCATCCAAGTAGACCAGGGTGGCATGAAACCATGGTGAACTATAAATTGGAGGGTTTGCACCAACTTTCCTTAGACTGACAAAGCTACTTGGATGAGTAGTGAAATGTTTTGAGTATAAGAAAAGAAGTCTAGTTGTCATGACCCAACTTCTGGATGAAGATGCAGGTGTTGGAACAGCTGCCCTTCAGAATTTAGATCTGACTCCCAATCTGTAGTTTACCTTAGAAATAAAAAAAGAAAACAAAAATGGTGGAAAATATGAGAACTATATGTAGGACAGAGAAAAGGAGCATCCCTATTCTTTGGGGAGTACCAATAAGAACTGGAAATTCTGAAGTGTGGATTTACGTAACAGTTGTTAATGTCAGCACAGCGGTTTTTACTCAGGGGTTTTATAAGGTAAATCTGAATGAGAACATGCCCAAGGGAATTCCAGGTTGAAGCCTCTTGTACTGTATAGATACAGGTTTTGATGCTTAGATTAACTAAAGTGTGCCAATATCACAGATAATGATTACAGTAGGGGCCCCATATCTGCAAGGGAGTGGTTCCAAGCCACCATGCAGAGGGCAAAAAACATGGATGATAGTGAATGAATGCAATTATTATATAGAAGAATATACATAGCATAGTCTCTGGTTCTCTCTAGTGTCCAGCTCAGGTAACTTCCTTGTTGGAATTGTAAGATAGTTCCAGGATTTTTTATTCTAATATTTTTAATATTTTCACACCATGTATAAGTGAATCAACACTGATCCTGCAGATACGGGGCTCCTCCTGTACTGGATGTTCAGACTGAAGGCCAGAAATGGGGCAATTGCAGTTAAAGAGATTTTGGAGAGAAAAGAGGCGATGGTGATGATAGTACGGATAAAGGATAGGGTGGACTAGTAACACGACGCAAGGTAGAGATAGGAATTGTTGATAAGAAAGGTAATTCTCCAGAAATTACACTTGTTACTGTAATGCGCTTGGTTTTTAATGCCACTCCATTTGAAATAGTCTTTGCCCTGATTAAAGTTTGAGGTGAAGGTTCAGGGATGGATGGATGGATGGATGGATGGATGGATTGATTGATTGATTGATTGATTTCATTTCATTTCTAAACTGCTCATCTGGGCAAGGGCATGTAATGTCAGCGCTGCAGGACTACTGTATTTATTTATTTATTCGTTTATTTATTATTTCTACTTGCATACTACATCATTAATGTGAACATTCTCTTGGCAATTCACTACTGCATGTCAAACTGCATTAAAATCAACAATTCAGAATTATAGTATACAACAAATACAGTGAAATAAATAGAATCCTCCCACTAGCATTAAAATCTGTATTTAGAGAGAATTAAAGAACTGTAAAATAAATTTGGGCATCTCAGATCTGGGGTTTGAAATGCTAATCAAAGAAAGCTTTAAATTGTGTTTTTACAACACGTTGGCTAAAAAATGAGAGGAATGGCACTGGATGAACCTTGGCTGGAAGCTTGTTCCAGAGGGAAGGGGCCCCAACTGAGAATGTGTGGTTCCTTGCATTAGCTCTTTTGACCTCCTTAGGTGTCACCATTTTAAAGTTCAAGGGATGCAAGGAGCGGATGGGATGGGTTGCTGTTTTGTGGGAGAGATGTTCTGAGCAGTTTTGAGGTAAACGTTTGTCCTGTCAATTACGTCCAGTCATTTCTGACTCTGAGGGCTGGTGCTCATCTCTGTTTAGAAACCAAAGAGCCAGTGTTTGTCCATCAACATATCTCCATGGTTATGCAACCGGCATGAGTAAACACACAAGCACACAGAACAATATTACTTTCCTACTGAAGTGGTATTTATTTATCTACTCATATATCTATCTTCTTTTTTGAATGGCTTGGTTGGCAGGAGATGGGAGAAGCAATGGGAGCTCATCCCAACACAGGGATTCAAAGTGCCGTACCTTTCATTGATATCCTGAGTAGTTCAGTGGTGTACCATGCAGTGCCCCCTGTGTCCAGTTAAGTACTGAGATACTAAACCATTAAGGGCTTTGTAGGTCATGAGCAGAACCTTGAATTTGCCATGGAAACTAACAGGGAGCCAATTAAGTTGTGCAAAGACTGAGAGCATGTGCTCCTATCCGGACTCTGTGGGAATTGTGTGTAAGTAAACATGCTTTGGATTATATGGCACAGATATAGAAGGTTCAGGGACAGTCCTATTTGCTTTCAGTTTGGAGTAACTGTCCTGGAAAAAGAAGCAGATGACTGCATCTGTCAGTGAAATTACTTGTTATACATACTTGCTCTATTGTTTAGGCAAATGTATTTCAGAATTTTGACATGGGAAGCAACTTTGCATCCTTGGTATTTCACAAAGAGGATGGTAAATCCATTTTTCTCTGATGCAGTATAGAAAATATTGGCTGGTCCATGAGGTAACTTTAGAACTTGTGGACTACTACGCATATAGCATATAGACACAGATACCAACTATAGAGATCTGCGAAGAGACCAGGTTCAAGGTCTACTCTACTCTATAATGGAATGTGGAGTTAAATCTGAAAACTAATGGCATGTAACACTTAAAAATTGGAAAAAATAAATCCAATCCAACTTCTACAGCTCTCACTAACTGACATTAAGCAAGATTGCTACTCTGAGCCTCAAGCAACTGCATTATGGGATTGCTGCCATCAGGCAGTTGTTGACATATCATGATTAAAGTATTATTGTGTGAAGTACTTGAAGGTTTCAAAACTTTATATATTGGCGGCTATTATTATTATTATTATTATTATTATTAGTAGTAGTAGTAGTAGTAGTAGTAGTAGTAGTTTCACTCAGTGAAGGGATTTCTATGGCTGTATATCATATAACTCAGAAATGATATTCATAGGAAAAATTATGAACATTTTGTTAATATAGGTGAGTTAACAATAATGATATTGATTTCGTCAGTGACCCAATTAAGAGTAGGAAACAAAAGGCAATTTTGCAGGACAGAATTTACTTTTCTTTCTCACCTGTGCAATTTGGTGTGAAGGCTGCATTTCTCCCAATATGAAGATCATTCGAAAAATACGTTTTTGAAATCCACTATAAAAAGGCAATAATTTAACATGAGACTGCTAAGGAGCTGGTAGACTTTGATCTCTGCTTAGTCAAAACAGTGGCAAAATGATTATTTGTTTGAATGGAGGGACACTCTGCATTCGGGCACCGGAGCTGAACGTCCTGAGGCTCTAGATGTCGCTGTCCACCCATCCGCTGCAGTAGCAGACAAGGATCCAGCTTCCTTGAGCCCAACTATTCTTCGGAAAAATCAGAATCGGATGCTCACCAAAAGCAGGCAGTCTGAGCTGCATCAGCCTTTGTTCATGCTTGTTATAAAGAAGAACCGAACGAGAGGAATCTTTTCATATTTAAAAATGGGAGCATCACAGAGATGTGGAAGTTGGAAAGATCGGATTTTGTTCAGTTTTGTGTTGCTAACTGCTTGGGAGGCAGCTGCTGGGCAGATCCACTATTCCATGGCCGAGGAAATGCAGAAAGGTTCTTCAGTTGGAAATATTGCCAAGGCTCTGGGACTCGATGTCAAGGATCTCTCGGACCAAGGGGTGCGCATTCTCTCTGCTCATGATAAAATCCAGTATTTTAATCTGAATCTCAACACCGGACATCTCCAGACCAGGGAACGAATAGACAGAGAAAAGATCTGCAGTGGAGCTGGTAAGTGCCTGCTAAATTTCCAGATTATAATGGACAGCAAAATGAAGCTGTATGGCGTTGAAGTAGAAATTATTGATATAAACGATAATGCTCCCTACTTCCCACAAGGGAAACAGACATGGAAAATCAGTGAGGCATCTACGGTGGGGTCTCGTTTTCCTCTCCCTGAAGCTCAAGACCCAGATGTGGGCATAAATTCGGTGCAGAGCTACCATCTCAGAGGCAGTCACCATTTTTCGCTAGATGTCCGCATGGGAGAAAATGGTGTCATACATGCTGACCTGGTATTGGAGAAGTCTCTGGATAGAGAGGAGAAATCCATTTATGACCTGGTCCTAACAGCTACCGATGGGGGTGATCCAGTTCAGTCCGGGAATGTGCCAATTCAAGTCATCGTCCTAGATGCAAATGACAATGCTCCGGTTTTTAGTCAACCGGTCTATGAGGTGACAGTCAAAGAGAATCTTCCCAAAGGGTCCACAGTGTGCATAGTAAATGCCATTGATCTTGATGAAGGCATCAATGGAGAAGTAAAATATTCCTTCAGAAAAATGGAAGGGGCTGCTTCTCAGATCTTTCTTTTGGATTCTACTACAGGAGAAATATCACTCACAAGAAACCTTGACTATGAGGAATCACCATCATTCGAGTTTGAAGTGCAAGCAGAGGATTGGGGAGGTCTCTTTGGCAGATCCAAAGTACTGGTTATTGTTACTGATGTGAATGATAATGCACCTCAGGTGGAAATAGCTTCTCAAATCAACTCAATTCCTGAGGATTCCCCACCAGGAACAGTTATTGCAATCATAAGAGCACATGACAAAGATTCTGGAATAAATGGGGAAGTCACATATTCCCTTGACACCCAAATCCCTTTCCAAGTGCAGCAGATTGTTGATAATTTTTACAATGTGGTGACAACCAAAATCCTGGACAGGGAACAGGTAGCAGCCTACAACATCACTGTCACAGTCATGGATCAGGGGACACCTCCATTTTCTACAACTGCTTTTATTCCACTCCAGATATTAGACATTAATGACAATCCTCCTCACTTCCTACAAGCAGTCCATATTTCTTACATAATGGAGAATAACCCAAGAGGGGCCTCCGTATTTTCACTCAAGGCAGATGATCCAGATTGGGAAGAAAACTCCAGAATAACATATTCCATTGTTGAGATATACAGCAGAGATTCCCTCATTTCCTCCTATCTGTCTATTAACTCTGAGACTGGGATTGTCTATGCCTTGAACTCTTTTGATTATGAAGAGGTCAAGGAAATTAACTTCCAGGTGAAGGCCCAGGATGGAGGTTCCCCACCGCTCAGCTCCAATGCGTCTGTGACCCTCTTCATCCTGGACCAGAATGACAACGCCCCAGAAATCCTCTATCCTTCCCCTCCCACTGATGGCTCCACTGGGATAGAGCTGGCCCCTCGCTCCTCAGAGCCAGGCTACCTGGTCACTAAGGTGGTGGCTGTGGATGCGGATTCTGGCCAGAATGCCTGGCTCTCCTACCAGCTGACCAAGGCCACAGAGCCAGGCCTTTTCTCTGTGGGACTCCACACTGGAGAGATCAGGACAGCCCGGTTCTTCCTGGAGAAAGATGCCCTCAAGCAAAGCCTGGTGATCTTGGTCAAGGACAATGGGCAACCATCTCTTTCTGCCTCAGTCACAGTGACTGTGGCACTGGCTGACCACATCCCTGACATCCTCTCAGACTTGAGCAGCATCTCATCCCCCATAGATCCCCCATCAGATCCCACCTTCTATCTGGTGGTTTCAGTGGCATTTGTCTCCTGCTTGTTCTTTACTTTCCTCCTTATGTTAGTAGGCATCAAATTGCACAAATGGAGAAAATCTCAGCTTCTTGAGTCAGGGAATATGAACTTCAGTGGTGTTCCTGTGTCTCAGTTTGTGGGGATTGATGGAGTCCGGGCTTTTCTTCACTCTTATTGCCATGAAGTTTCTTTGACTAGAGAGTCCAAGAAAGATCACTGTAGTTTTCCAAAAGGCACTTATACAGATTCATCAATCAATGAGCAGTCCTGTGAAATAAATGGTCCCATTCTCTTGCCTTGTGAACTTGGTAGTGATAATATGAATTTGGTCACTGTTCAGGTAAGTCATGTATGGTTGCAAGTAATCTTAATAAGAAACAAACATTGCAGACTCTGTTGTTTTTAGTGACAGTAAGTATTTCCAGGCAAATGCACTTACAACTGTAATCACTCATAAAAATATATAAAGAAAGAGGAAGATGACATGACATGATGTATTCAGCTGTGTTGGTTATTTCTGAGCCTAGAAATGCTATTATTTTTTGTTTTACATGAATTTTCTGTGTTCATAATAGTCATGATTTTATTCTCCACCTTTCTGAATCCATGCAAACATTTGAGCCCAGTGCTGCTTGGTGTGGGAGCATTAATATGCGAATACAAATACTGTATCAGATTTATTAGATCCTGTGAAAATATATTAGATTTCAGGAGACTACTGCACAAAATATATTTTAAAAGTCCAGACTTGATATTGCATGAGTTATGTTCATATATATGGGAGCAAATATATTTGTTCCCACAGCATGTTTTTCAGGGGTAACTGCAGTGATACAGCTGCTAATGGTGAATGCCACTAAAAATCAGTGGCCCATTTGCTAAAACTGAAGATCCATATGTGACCGTGGAGCGTTCCAGTGGAGATGCAATTGATGGGGCGAAAGCACTGGGCAAAGGGGACAGGAGGTGTGAGAAAAGGGAGGCAAAGGTGAGCTGATGAAAATGGACCGGGCTTGAATAAAATATCACAAAGCAGGATACAAGAACTGTTTGCTGTTTATGAAGAGGGAGGCAGAAAATCAGAAGCCTTGAGAGGCAAGGCATTTCTGTGGCCACAAAGTTATGACAGGGGAAAAGTGTGGAATAACGGACCTTTGGTTGCACCTTAAATCATCTGAACATTAGACAAATATACCATTTTTATTCAAAAACTAAATTGTTTTAATTTGCTTTTCAAAATGTAAAATTAGATTTTAGTTTTAGTTTTAGAAGAGGTACCTGTGTTCATCTGTGCTAGCATGTCAAGCCAACAACAGAATGATAATATATTCTGAGGATTCAGGGTTGTTCACTAAAGCTCACCTTAAAATATAATTCTCCCTTGAATTGCACAGGTCCGAGCAGCACAGTAATGGTTATACTATAAATTAATTTCTTAAAAATATAAATATTCAATACACATGGTACTTGCTATTCGTTTCCAGAAAGTGGCTTGCGTATGGTGGGTCTCGGACTTATCAAGGCTCCTCCTGTTGTTACTGTGGCAGTAATGTGGTTGCTGTGGGTTGAAGGATGTCTTTGTGTATGTATGTGTACACCTGCATGGTATGTTTGCTAATGAATTCAATTGTTTATGCTTTGAAGTTAGATTTTGGGAGGGCATAAGAATTAAATATAAATCTTAAACTACATGGGGCTATGGTGCCCCCAACCCCAGCAGTGTTTAAGGGAGAAGTACAGTGACCCCCCCCCCTGCCTATCGCAGGGGTTAGGGACCCAACACAACCCACAATAATTGAAAATCCGCAATATGCGGATGCAGGTCAGGTTGGGCCTGGGGCGCCTAGCTGGGGGCTCTTGTACTTACCCCCAGCCTGGCACTGCCCTGAATG
This sequence comes from Phrynocephalus versicolor, assembly GCA_023846285.1. NCBI lineage: Eukaryota > Metazoa > Chordata > Lepidosauria > Squamata > Agamidae > Phrynocephalus > Phrynocephalus versicolor. The sequence continues at coordinate 40,780 of JAHTLZ010002456.1, forward strand.
GGCCTGCAAGGGCCTTTCCGGGTCTTTTGGAGGCCCCAAAAGGGCCTCTCTGCGAACCAGAAGTCATTTCTGAGGCCTCCGACAGGCCCTCCCCTCTTACCCCAGGGGGTCTTTTTTCATATACTATGGTCCCGCAATATAGCAGGGCCGCAGTATTTGAACCGTAAATGGGCGGGGGACCACTGTATATAGTAGTCTTTAAGGTGCCACAATGATTATGTCATCTTTAATTTTAATTTTAATTTTAATTTTTGCCTATTTCGACCATCGTACCAACCTGACTTTTTCCATTGTGTAAACACTGCTTTAATTTTATAAGAAACACAGTGGTGCCAAGGGTAGGCAAGTATACTGTTTTAAGTGCTGACCAGCTTTGCTTAAATTATTAAATTCTTATTTTGAACTCTGAACTGGAACCTTTTTGTAAGAGGCTCAGAAGCCTTTGTGTGTTTTGCTGTATGTTACTTGGGAGTGTTAGTTGTTCTTTTGGCAGGTGTCTCCTCTCCTGGTTAGGTCTCCCTAACAGTAAGAAGAGTAGAAGCAAAGTGTGCTGCTTATATGTACTGCCCCATAGCACTTAAAGCACTTCCTGGGTCGTTTTAAATTTAGTTAGAAAGGCTACATATTGTGCCCCCCCCCCATAATGGGCTGGGTACTTATTTTACCAAGGATGGAAGATCAAGGCAACCTTAAGTAGCTGCCTGAATCCACTGGTCTCAAATGCAGGATGTGAGCTGAGTTTTTACTACAATTCTGCATTTTAAACAATTGTCCGATGGGGGCTAGTCACAGGTGTTTGGTATCTGGAAATGAAACTCTTGTAAGATTGTGCTTCCATTCTTTATCATCCCACTGTATGGATTCTGTCTATGACAATCCCCTGTTACCTGCCCTTTGAGTTAAACAACTGAAAGTGGAAACACCTTTAAAGCACCACTGAAGTACTGGTGGGAATTTGGAATGCAGAGGTTTTCAGCACAAAGAGCAGATGCCAGTGGAAAGAAACACGCACACACAGAAGGGTGCTGTGTGAAACCTGAGTCCAGGAGAAGGATGGGGTATGGGTCAAATAAATAAGAAAAAACACACACTTTCCCATAGTATTTGATGTGTTCCTCCATTTGTTCAGCTTTTCCGTACATCATTTTGCATTACATTTTATGACTATGATGCAGAATTTGCATCATACTCATCATTGTCACGAAAACAATAAATCTGGGCCTAAATACGTATACTGTACAGTATATACAGTTTATCCACCTCTTCAGATGGAATACTTGCAGTTCTCTGTTTAAACCTCATAGTGTCACTGTTGGCCAATCTACATGGAAATCCACCACCACTTCTACCTAGACCTTGATGCTTTGCGGCACAGCCATAGGAAAGAGCAGATCACAAAGGCAGAGCAGTGTAAGCGAGAAGACTAAAACTGCTTTGAATTGATTAAGGAGGGGGAGAAAAGAGAGAGATCTGTGCTTTCTCACTGTTTCCTTTATTCCGGTGAGAAGTCTATTCAACACAGATCAACGAGTAACTATTTTGTCAGAGATCCACATGGGCAGAAGGCAAGGCAAGAATGGCAAGGAACTCACAAGGCAAGTACTGCTTCTGTTACTATTGCTTTTCTCCTGCTGGGCTACTCCTGAACAGATCCGTTATTCCATTCCCGAGGAAATGACCAAGGGTTCTGTTGTGGGAAATCTTGCCAAGGATTTGGGACTGAATGTCAGAGAGCTTGCAAAACATAACCTGCATGCTGTCTCTGTGAATAAAATGCAATATTTCACCATCAACACAGATAATGGGAACCTCTATGTGAATGACAGGATAGACAGGGAGAAAATATGTGGCACAGCTTCACTCTGCCTGATCAATTTTGAAGTGGTGATTGAAAACCCTTTAAGTGTTGTCCATGTAACCGTAGAAATTCAGGATATTAATGATAATGCTCCTACTTTTTTGAAAGACATTATCAACTTGGAGATCATTGAATTCACTTCCCCAGGAACCAGATTTCTGCTTGGCAAAGCTGAAGATCCTGACATTGGAATGAATGGTCTCCAGAATTATCATCTCACGCCCAATCCCTATTTCAGCTTGGCTGTTAAAGAAAGTCAGGATAAAGACAAAACTGCAGATTTAGTGCTACAGAAATCACTGGATCGAGAAAGTGAACAGACACTGCATTTGTTTCTTACTGCTATAGATGGAGGTGAACCAAGAAAAACTGGTACTGCCCAGATATGGATCAATGTTACTGATGCCAATGACAATCCACCTGTTTTTACTCAAGAGGTTTATAAAGTCAGTTTAAGAGAAAACAGTCCTGTCGGATCCTTGGTAGTTCAAGTTGTAGCTTCTGACCTAGACGAAGGTTCCAATGCCCAGATAAAGTACTATTTCAATAACATCCCAGTGAATGCCAATGAGAAATTTAACCTGTTTGCTAATAATGGTTCAATTATTCTTAGGGATTCATTAGATTTTGAAGAAACGCCTATATACACTATGACAGTTGCAGCAAAAGATGGAGGTGGGTTAGAGACACATTGTAAAGTAGAAATAAGAGTTCTCGATGAGAACGATAATCACCCTGAAGTAAACATAGTTTCTTTGTTTAGTCCAGTGTCAGAAGACTCACAATCTGGTACTCTAATTGCATTGATCAATATAAATGATAGAGACAAAGGAGAGAATGGAAAAGTTACATGTCATTTACAAGATGATTTACCATTCAAGATTCTTCCTTCATCTAATAGTTATTATAAGCTCTTGACAGAGATTCCACTGGACAGAGAAAGAACTCCTGCATATAATATTACAATCATAGCTATGGATAAAGGAACTCCTCCTCTTTCCACACGAAAAATAATCCCACTCCAGGTCTCTGATATCAATGACAATGCCCCTGCTTTTGAAAATCCCTCTTCCAACATTTATGTGCCTGAAAACAATCCCTCTGGTGCCTCCATTTTCACTATCAAAGCCTCTGATCCAGACATGGGTCAGAATGCACGCATCACGTACTCCATCCTCCACAGCAACATAGAGGAGCTTCCCATCTCTTCATACATCTCCATTAATTCCGAGACTGGCACCATCTATGCCCAGCGATCCTTTGACTATGAGCAGTTCAGGGAGTTCCAGCTGCAGGTGAAGGCCCAAGATGGAGGGTCTCCTCCTCTCAGCAGCAATGCCACCTTCAGGGTGTTTGTTCTGGATCGGAATGACAACAGACCTCACATCCTTTCCCCTTCCCAAGAAGCCAAAGGCTCAGCCTCCTTCGAGATGGTGCCTCGCTCAGCCGAGGGAGATTATCTAGTGACAAAAGTGGTGGCTGTGGATGCTGATTCTGGACACAACGCCTGGCTCTCCTATCACCTGGTTCAAGCCACTGAGTCAGGCCTCTTCTCTGTTGGCTCTCATACTGGCGAGATCAGGACCACCAGAGCTTTTATGGAGAGAGATGCTATGAAACAGAGGCTGGTTGTGATGGTGAAGGACAATGGGCAGCCCTCTCTCTCTGCCAGTGTCACTCTGAACCTGGTGTTTGCTGAGAACTTCCAGGAGGCCCTTCCTGAAATGAAGAGGCAGCCAAGCGTCTCTGAGTCTCAGTCTGACCTCCAGTTCTATCTGGTGCTGGCCTTAGCCTTGATCTCCTTCTTATTCCTCTTGACAGTCATTCTGGCCATTACCATGAAGGTCCAGCATTCAGGGCATCCCAAGTTCCTTCAGTGCTTTCGCCCTGTTCCCCCCTCCAAGGCTGGTGCCATGTTTCCAGCCAATTTTGAAGACGGGACTTTGCCTTACTCCTACCAGCTTTGCCTCTCCTCAGAATCCAGGAAGAATGAATTTACTTTTCTGACTCCTCATGTTCAGATTGCTGACCACATTCTCAGTTGCGAGAAACCTGATGCATCTTTAACAGGGAATGACGAAAGCAATATTAATGGTCAGTTGCAGAACGTGGACAAGGTAAGGTTGTTTTGATGCAAAATACTTGCATTGCAGATGGCACCATCTCTAATCACAGCTGAAAATCAACAGTTGCTTTAATCATAAACCTTTCTGATTCCCGTCATTCATACTGCCAGCTATATTCTTAGTTGTTAGAAATGAAGCATGATGTCCAGGTAAGGTTTTAAAAGAGTTTTTCATATTATATCTTATTATGGCACTGCAGGATTACCATTTATAGTTGCCATGAAAGATTAGGGATTAGTAGATTTAACTCTACCTTTTGGTTTTCTTATGATTTTTTTTTGATGTTCTGGATATTTCCTGTGGATAGGTGCCTTAAACTAATCAATAATGATCCTTCTGCCATGAGTTAGGATTGATTTAGAAACTTGCAAATATTTTAAGGTGCAATTTTGAATAAAAGCAACCAAGAATGAGGGGTCCTACAGATGCAGGAGTTTTTTGCCTTAATGCACTCTGGCTTTTCCTAACAACCAAGCCATGTTCCTCGTATCTCCTTTTATGCTTCTTTTCCACTACAATTTCCTACACTTTTTTTGTTCCTACAGCAATTGAATTGGGTATTTTTGTTCTATTTTCTACTGATAAATTCAGTGCCTGTGTTTGTTGATCTACGTCTCCTTAGTGAGAGTTTTTCAGTCCATACTGACAATGTAATCAGAGAAGTATGTAATAAGGTGGGGGAATAAGGACACATGTTTGGAGGTGAGGGCCGTAATATACAGGATATGACTGAGGGGAAAAGCTGAGGTACACACCATATCAAAATCAGTTTGCTGGTCTCTGGCAAAAAGTGGACAAAAGAGGTATCATAGAAAGCATGGGATAGCAGGAAATGGGCTGTTAATAGTACAAAAGCTATCTTTAAAGAGTGTGGATAAAGAAGACAGAAAGGAACATAACAGAACAATCAGAGAAAAAGAGGAATATATGGAATGTTGTGGAAAGTTGCTACTGAAACCTTATACTTTTATTTATTTATTTATTTATTTTTATATTTGTATACCGCAATCCGATGTTCCTCAAACAGAAACTATGGGTGGTTGACAATAATAATTTATCAAACAACCTAAAACATAATAAAAATGGTAATGGCCTAACATGGAAGCTCTGGTGGGTCAGGCCAGCTCTGATCTTTGGGAGATACGCTCTGCCAGATATTTAGGTCCCAAGCCATGGAGGGTTTTGTAAACCAAAACCAACACCTTGAACCTTATTCGCGATTCAAAGGGCAGCTAATGCAGGCGAGCCAGAATTGGGGTGATACTGTCAAACCTTTTTTAATTTTGGATTTGTTGTGTGTGCACCTTTTACAATACCTGTCATGATCAACGAGGGGAAAGGGGCACCCTTCAAATTGTGCTGTAACTACAGATGGGCACAAAACAAAAATATAGTTTGATTTTGTTTCATTTCATTTTGTTATTAACTAATTTTAAAATAATTTTTGGAATGAAATGAAACAAAATGAAATGATTTGTTATGCTATAAAATGGCTCCCCTGGGTCCTAGAGGGACCAAATTTGGTGGGTAGCTTCCTTGGACGCTTTCCTGTCAGCCCTCCAAATTTGGAGATGTTTGGGGTTCCAGGAGATGAATTATTTAACTCCAAAGTGGGTCTCCCATGGAAAAAGGAAGAGGAAAAATGTGGCATTTTAAACTCAAGCCTCATTCCCCTCTGTGCTGTGGAATGCGAAGGAGTGGGGTTGAGGTGAGTGCTGAAATGCTTCTGTTCTGTTCTATTTTAGGGAAAGGCAGGCTCGGGGCCATAAATTTTCTCCTGGTCTTTCAAAGAGTGAAACTGGGGTTTTATTACTTTATCACTTAGCAACCCTTTCATGCAATACTTACCAGCACTCGTCTCATACCCATTCCTTCACATTCCACACCACAGAGGGGAATGAGGCTTGAGTTTAAAATGCAACATTTTTCCACTTTCTCTTCTTTCATGGGGGACCCAACTTGGAGTTTAATAATTCATCCCCCTGAACCTCCAGATTTGAAGGGATTAAAGGGAAGCATCCAAGGACGCTACCCACCAAATTTGGTGGCTCTAGAATGAATCATTTCGTTTCTAGAGCCAAAAATGGCAGCTCATTTCATTTTTGTCACAAAGCACATTCTACCATTTTGTTTCATAATGAAACAATGAAACAGCATTTCATTTTTCATTTTGTGCCCATCTCTAGCAGTAACAAAACAGTGGCTCTGCTTGTTTCTTTACACCTTGAGAACAACTGTGAAAAATATTTGTACTCTCTTTGCATGCAGTTTATTTTCTCATGAAAAACTAGACTCTTGTTCTTTTGAGTTGGGTGGTCCGGTCAGTAATATTAGGCAAAATTCTGTTGCTACATACTGCCATAAAACTGCAGAAGAATGGTCATTAAATAAAAGTAAGCATAAATAATAGTATTATAGGGCGTTTATACATGACCCCTAAACTCCGCCGCAAATGGCTGCAAGCTCCGGAGCTTAAAAATGTTTCCCCACCAGCTCCGGAGTTTGCAGACAATTAAGTGCGACCCCGCCCACCTAAGTGCGACCCAGCACACTTTTCTTGTACCTGCTCTTGGGAGGTGAAAAATATTTGATGCGGATGTGCTGGGCTCTCCTCGCTTCTTTTTGTTTTTGTTTTTTGCCTCCCGCCCCTTTAAGAGGAACCAGGAAGTGACCGGGGCTCCCCGGCAGCTTCCACCAGCACCGGTAGGTAAGGCTTTATTCTTTTGTCCCTTTTTTTCCTTCCTCCCCTCACGCAGCCAGCAGCCAGGAAGTACGGAGGGGTGGAGACGCACGAAGAGCGACAAACCCCTAAGATCTCTGGTTCGAATTTAAGGGGCCAGCGGATCTTAGGGGTCGTGTAAAAGCGCCCATAGTTATTGCATGTGCATGTTGAAGTCCCCCAAAAGATAGTATATTGGCGAAAATCCAGTACTAAATCACAGGTAAACTAGACCCATTTAATAAATGGAACTTGACTCATCAGATCCCCACTGATGCAGTGAGGATTTAGCTTGTTGTGGTTAATGAATCTTGTGCAGATGTGATTTGCATATATACGTGTGAGCATAGAAAAGTGGGTTCACCCAGCTGCCCTGCCTCCTTGACTTGACAGATGTTCATGGACTGGTACCCTGTTTTTATAGGATTTTTGTATGTATATAGTATATAATATTTATATAGTTGAAAATTATGTATATTGATCCAGTTTGTGGACCTTTGGTGGACTGCAGTGCTTCCCCTATGAAGATAAATTTCTGATACAGAAGTTGTCCAAGATAAAGGAAAAGGACTGAACTGCACGTTGATTGATAATATACTTTAGTTAATCTACACAGGTCTATGTGGTTCCTATTTAACAATAATTATCTGCTACCTTCTGATCTTACTACTCTGAGCTCTGTTTGGTTAAAGACTCACTGAAGAGCAATTTCAACTTTCTGAACTAATTTTCTGGTTCATCAGGGATTCACTAGAGAAGAAAGGTGACTGTCTATTGAGATAAAATTTAGGGAACTATGTTATATATGGTTTTATGTTGAAGGCAAAATTTGAAAATACACATGTGAATATTCTTCATATTCAAAAACAATGAACTCTTTTTTGAGCTCTTTTGAGGTCTATCTTTATTATAAACAACATAACAATAGCATATCAACTTCTGAAGCAGCCCAAATCTCCCTTCTAATAATCTGAATTAATTTTTATTCTTTATTTACATTATTATTTATTCCTTGATTTCTGTCCTAGATTTCTACTGGAAATAGGGCTCATGGTGGTTTACAACAATACAATGTAATTGTAAGTACATAATTATGAATAAGACATAAAGGCAAATCAATTAGAAAACTCCCTATACTATTCATTTTTTTAAAAAGACAATGCCCCACCATCCAGCATTTAAATCCTCCTGCTGCAAACAAGTCATCTTAAAAACCACAATCCTGTCTGGGCGAAAACATCTTTGCCTGGCAGAAGGACACTGCAGACAGAACTAGTTTGGCCACCCTTGGCTTAGGTTGTCCACCAACCATGTCTCTAAACATGGGCGTTTGGACTCTGACTTGGTCTTTTTAAAAGAATTAGAAGAGCTCTACTTTTTCAAAGGTGGGTGTTCTAATATTTATATCCAGGCACTACATCCCTGATACTCGTAGGAGGAGGAAATGTGTGAAATGGGGTGTGTATGTGAGTTCATGCATGAGCACATGCATAGGTTTGGACGTTAAAAGAGATAGGTGTTGTGATATTGATATTCTTTTTATTGAAGTACTTGACTATTGTGTGAAAAACACACAAATCCTTAAATGTGACATGTTCCAGTATAAGTTTCCTTGTCTCTTCCTGTGGTTCAGACTACAACTTTTCTCACATCACTGTGCATCAAGAAGAAAAGCAACTCTCCTCTCTATTGTTAGAGTTAAGGGTCAACACCATATGATTCAGTGGACTGCAACAGGGTCTTTATAGAATAGGCTTTACAGTTTGGGAATGCTTTTGAAATGATGACAAGTGACATCTGAATGATGGTCACCTAATCAAAGGAAGAACTCCTCAGTATACAAATTGAGAAGGTGAGGAGGATGTTGAAAGTCATCACTGGACTTCATCAAAGGGACTTGTGCTGACATCTTCAGTAATTCCCAGCGTCTCACTGAGCAGTCTTGCATAGAGTGAAAAAAATGTATTCCTTTAAAAAAACTGAGATGGGAAAAAAAACAAATTGACCAAATAATAGTTTTAAAATAAGGAACATAGAATTTTGAAAGCACAAATATTTTGTTTTCTTTAACATCGTGTGCTAATGTTTCCAGCGAGTTTGAGTTAGTCTCTGTTGGTTAAAACACAAACAAACACTACATTCATGTGATCTCTGTTTGCTTCATGTATCCAGAAAATATTTCATATTGTATTTGGGAAGAGTCTACATGTGTCTCCCCTCCTAAATATGAGCATGGCAAGTGATCCCTTCCATGTTAGTTGTTTAAAACCAAGCTGCCTCATGCAGTGCTCCCTCTCAGGCTCAGAGTGTCGCTGTTGATCAACCTAGTTCTCATGGAGGAGCTAAGAATTCAGTGAATTGTGCTCCATGCAGTATGATTCAGACTGCAGACTTGGGGAACAGCAGGATACAGAAGCATATCCTCAGAAAAAGACAAAGGACTCATTGTAATTTAAAACAAATGCTGTGCTTTCGTTGTGTCATGCCTTTGGATCTCTGTGCTGTTGTGGGAATTTAAGTGCCTCACAAAAGCAAGCGAAAAAGGGGGAAAACAAACATTCAAGACTCTGAACAGAGGAGATGGAAGGTAACCCTAAAAAGCTTGAATCTATAACAAGGCAAGTACCTCTTTTATTATTACTGTCCTTGTTCAGCAAAATTGCCTCAGAGCAGATTCGCTACTCCATTCCTGAGGAAATGGAATTGGGTTCCACTGTGGGGGATCTCATAAAAGATTTGGGACTGCCTGCTGGAGAAATAGCAAAGTACAACTTGCATATCCTGTCTTTAGGTAAAAAGCAGTATTTCAGTATCAATGGGAAAAATGGAAATATGTATGTAAGTAACAGGGTAGACAGAGAGGAGATATGTGGGGAAAATGCATTTTGCCTCATTAATTTTGAAGTCATGGTTGAAAAGCCTATGAATATTTTCCATGTAACTGTGGAGGTTGAAGACATTAATGATAATGCACCATTTTTTATAAATGGAGATATCAGGCTAGAGACAAGTGAACTCACTATGCCAGGAGCACGGTTTGTCCTTGGATATGCTGAAGATCCAGACGTTGGAATGAATTCTCTCCAAAACTACCATCTTGTGCCTAATCAGTATTTCATGCTGGAAGTGAAAGAGAGAGAAGATGGTCATAAGTATGCGGAATTAATACTCAGTAAGCAGCTGGATCGTGAAAGTGAAAGCAGTTTCCATTTAATCCTGATGGCACTGGATGGAGGCAAGCCTCCCAGAACTGGGACAGCCAAAATATGGGTAAATGTCATTGATGCCAATGACAACTCGCCTGTCTTCACGCAGGAGATATACAACGTCAGCTTGAAAGAGAACCTCCCCAGAGGATCTTCCGTGATCGATGTGAAAGCCACTGATCAAGATGAAGGTCCAAATGGCCAGATTAGCTACAATTTTAACAATATACCTGAAACTGCTCGTCAGAAGTTCAGCATCAATCCGGTCAATGGGAAAATTACAGTCATAGAAACCTTGGATTTTGAGGAAACACAGAAATACACAATAACAGTAGAAGCACGAGATGGTGGAGGATTAGTATCTCATTGTAATGTTGAAATAAAGCTATTGGATGAGAATGACAACGCCCCTGAAGTACTCCTTGTCTCTTTATCCAGCCTGATTCCTGAAGATTCAGCAGTAGGAACTCTAGTAGCACTTATCAATGTAGATGATCAAGATTCTGCGGACAACGGAAGAGTTACTTGCGTGTTACAAGGCAATTTGCCACTGAAAATAGTATCAACTTCTAATAACTACTACAGGCTACTTACAGATGGTCCTCTGGACAGAGAAAGCATTCCGGAGTATAATATCACAATTATAGCAACAGACAAAGGAACACCCTCTCTTTCAACAGAGAAGACCATCTCCTTACAGATCTCAGATATCAACGATAACTCCCCTGCCTTTGAGAAACCGTGGTATACTGCCTACGTGCCAGAGAACAATCCCTCCGGGTCCTCCATTTTCAGGGTGCAAGCCTCAGACCCAGATTTGGACCGCAATGCTCGCATCACTTACTCCATCCTCCACACCTCCACTGAGGCTCTTCCTCTCTCATCCTACCTCTCCATTAACTCTGAAACTGGCACCATCTATGCTCAGCGCTCTTTTGACTATGAGCAACTGAGGGAGTTTCAGGTGCAAGTGCAAGCCCAAGATGGTGGCTCACCACCACTCCAGAGTAATACAACTTTGAGGGTGCTTATTCAGGATCGGAATGATAACAGCCCCCATATCCTCTACCCAACAGAAGGACTAGAAAGCTCACACTCATTTGAGATGGTGCCTCATTCAGCAGAGGAGGGCTATCTTGTGACCAAGGTAGTTGCAGTGGATGCTGATTCTGGACACAATGCTTGGTTGTCTTACCATCTCGTTCAGGCCACAGAGCCTGGGCTCTTCAAAATTGGGCTCCATAATGGTGAGATTAGGACATCACGGACATTTTTGGAAAGAGATGTCACAAAGCAGAGACTGATAATCCTAGTGAAGGATAATGGTCAACCACCTCTCTCTGCAACTGTTACTTTGAATTTGGTGTTTGCTGAGAACTTCCAGGAGGCACTTCCGGAAATGAGTGACCAATTCATCAGCTCAGAGCCCCAGTATGATCTCCAGTTTAGTTTAGTATTGGCCTTAGCCTTGATCTCCTTCTTATTCCTCTTGACAGTCATTCTGGCCATTACTATGAAGCTCCGGCATTCAGGGCATCCCAAATTCCTTCAGTGCTTTGGCCCTGTTCCCCAGTCAAATACTGGTGCTATATTTCCACCTAATTTTGAGGATGGGACTTTGCCTTATTCCTACCAGCTTTGTCTGTCTTCAGAGTCCAGAAAGAATGAACTTACCTTCCTGGCACCTAATATCCAAATTACAGATCATATTTTTAATAATATGCCTTTCACAGGCAATGAGGGAAACAACCTAAATTCAGAGACAGAGAATGGTGACAAGGTAAGATTGGTATTTAATAACTATTAATTAATTACTCCATAAGAACGTCCCATAATTAGAACTGTTAGCGTCTATTGTGCAGTTTTAAGTAGATTAATAGGATGGATTTCCATGAGCATTATTTGTATAACATTGGGTACAACATTTGAAAATATGCAATAATGAAATAGTAGCTTAAAATCAGCAATTTCTGGTTAGGGAATTAATGCATAATTTCATATCTGGTGGCAACAATAGTTATTTGCTTATATGTAAATGTTTTCAGGTGGCACTACATAGACAGAGGGAAGAACTTGTTTCTGTTAGCTATGTTTGTATCTTTTAAGATTAGGAAAGGTGTCAATTGATATTATGATCCACACATTATTAACCTATTTAAAGTAAGTCTTGTTTGTCATTCTATTTCCCCATTATCAGTTAACAGTTTGTGCTTCAGATCATGAATTGAATTGTATCTCAGAACAATTCAAATGCAAGGGATCCACCTCTTTCCCAGTGAATTAACAGAAATAAATCAAAAGGCCTGCGTACTTTAAATCTTACTTCTGTCATGAACCCCTTGGTTGCCTTTGAGACAGCAAAGAGAAGGGCAAGCCCTCTTAGCTTCAGCCCCTGCCTGCAATATGAAGCTTGTAGAGCTGACTTCTTTTGCAAGGTTTTTGCAAGGATTGTAATAAAAGTGTATGCGATCTATGGAAGCATTACATAGGCCGTTACTTCACGAACCTCTCGCTGCGCAGCGAGCCGTAATTTCCGTGCGAATGGATCGCTTCAGTCCGCACGCTCCTCCTCTTTGGATTCGGCGCCACCCCGACCACGCCCCCTAAACCGTGCTCCAAGCGGGGCAAGAGATTCCCCTGCCGGAGGCCGGGAATCTTCCTCGCTTCGCATCCCGCTTCGCATCCAAAGTCACGTGTGGCCAGTTAATATATATATATATTTTTTTTTTACTTACTTTTTGTCCGAAATGCCGATGCATAGTTATTTCGGGTAACCCGTTCTTTTGATCTTGCCTTCTGAACACGGGGCAGGGGCAACAGAGGGGGGGGCAAGCGTCCCCGGGTGACGTGAGCAGAGTCCCTCCGCTTGCAAGGGATGGTGAAGGGCTGCGCAGAGGGAGGGGGGAGGGGGGAGGGGGTGTCGGTGCCACCGCTACAAGACACCCCCACGCGCGCCCACCCACAGAGCGGCGGCGGGGCACACAGGGCGATGAAGCTGAGAGAAGCCTCTCCCCGCCCCGCCCCCCCCCAAAAAACCCAACCCAGCTGCTCTGCTTCAGGGAAACACGATGGCCGCCCACAAGTCCTCGGGACAACCGCAGGGGCCTTTGAGCGCCGGGCTTGACCGCTGGCTTGTGCGCCTTGACAGCCGGGTATCGATGCATCGATACGCCGTGGTATTTTTTTTTTTAAAAAGAAACCGGAAGTTGCAAGTAAGCTTCCGAATGCGAAGGGAGCACGTGAGGTAGGAATGGATTCGAACCTAAAATTTCGCATGGTGAGGACAGAGAAAGAGGGGTGGGGGCGAAGGGAGACCACGTGATCGCCTTCGCATTCAAAGCGAAGGCAATCACGCTGCGATGCGAAGAGCCCCGTGAAGTGACGGCCATAGGCAGATATTGGAGAGGATTGATCCACGAAAGGTTGATCAATTCCTCGGGTTTGCTGATTCAGAAAGATTTTCAAACTAAAACAGGTAATAGGCAATAGATCTAAGAGGTGACCAGTTTGAAGTTTATAAAATCATTCACGGCATGGACAACACTAGAACTAGGGGGTGCTCCATGAAACTTTTGGGTGCTAGATCTCAAGCGAATAAGGGAAAGTACTTTTTCACCCAGCTGCCTAGATGCCCTAAGCACATCCGATCTCGCCTGATTTCAAAAGCTAAGCAGGGTTAGCCCTGGTTGTCCCAAAGAGTTGGTCACGACTGTAATGATGCAACACGCATGCACACACACTTTTTCACCCAGAGGATCACTGGTCTCTGGAACTCCCTGCCAGAAGAGGTGGTGACAGCTGTCAGCCTTGACAGCTTTAAGAAAGGATTGGACAAGTTCATGGAGAACAAGGGTATCAATACCGATCATTATGGATGCCTAAGGATAACCTCCAGGTTAGAGAGATAGGCAGGATATCTCTCAATGCCATTTGCAGAGAATCGTAAGCAGGTGAAGACATCTGCTTGGGAATACCCTGAAGCAAATGGTGAGCTGCTGTGTTAGACAGAATGCTGGACTGGATGTGCTGTGGCCTGTTCCAGCAAGGCTGTTCTTATGTTCTTATGATATAATGTGGACTTTAAATAATATTTGCAAGACTCTGAAGGAAAAATGTGCAGGATTGTTGTTGTTGTTACTGTTGCTATGTGCTGTCAAATCACCTTGATGCTATGAATGAATGATCTCTAAAATGACCTGTCCTCAACAATCCTTTTCAGCTCTTGCAAACTCATGCCTGTGGCTTCCTTTAGGGAGTTGATCCACCTTATATTTCATCTTCCTCTTTCCCTGATGCCTTCCATCTTTCCCAGCATTACTTGTTTTTTTCAAGAGACTCTTGTCTTCTCGTGATGTGTCCATAGCAGGACAGCCTTAGCTCCAATATTTTTGCCTCCTTCTGGCAATCCGGGGTATCTGCATAGCTCTCCTCCACTACCACAATCCAAACAAATCAATTTTCCCCTGTTAGCTTTCTGAAACTATCCAGCTTTCACACCCCTACATGGTGATCAGAAAATACAAGTGTGTGGATTATCTTGGTCTTGGTTTCCAGTGACAATCTCTTCTAATTTCTTGATCATCTTTTCTGATTCCTTGATGATATTTTCTAATTCCTTCATTGCTGCCCTTCTGAGTCTCAATCTTCTTCTTATTTCCTATATTCTCCATTTGGATTGACAACTGAATTAAGGTGTATAAAATATTTAACTATTAGGGTGTTGTTAAAAGATAAGCTGCATTTTGCAGACTTCTACCATTTTTAACACTTTTATTACTGGCCTTTTCAACAACCATCTACAGTTGCGGAAATGTTCACGATACCAAAGGAAACATGATATACTTGAACTTTCAATATGCATTTGACAAAACATTTGATAAAGTTAATCATGAATTGGACTTAGACATAGCAGGTGTGAGATAACAGATTGTTTTATCTGTCTGTAACTACTGTACTTTTGTGTCTAAGAGACGCCCCTCACTTTTCCGACCCAAAATTACAGTTTCTCAACTGCATAATTCTCTCAGCTTACTTCTGTCTCTAAAATGACCCTCAATTTTTAGTATAACATTTTAAACAAAAATATAATCTTATACATGGAAAAACACTGTAGTTAATTACAGGGAATTAGTGCATAGAAGTAACGTTAGTAGTTCTCACCATGAAACTCTCCACGGGATCTTTTTTGGGGTCACTGCTGTTTAGCACCAGTACAAACATTCTGGACAGAATCAAAGATGAGCAGCACAGTGGCCAAGTATACGGCAGCAAAAGGATGATGAAAATTAAAATGGCTGTGGAGAGCTTCAAAGGAATTTTCTGACACTGCTTATGCCCCCCTCCCTCTATGAATTAAAGAAACTCAACTACATGAGTAAATGTATGCTTGTATGCAGTATACTTAATGAGTTCTCACTTGTATATTTTTTTAAAAATACAGGAAAGATTCACAGGCTGAAATCCAGTGCAAATCACAAATAGAGTAGGCTCATTTGAATCAGTGGAATTTATGGAGACGCTGACTCACCAAATCCCCACTGATTCAGTGGGGCCACTCTAGTTGCAAGCTAATTGCTAGATTTCAGCCCTACTGGATGTATTATCAAGTAGAAGGAAGCGACGAGCTAAAAAAATGTGGATTTTATTTCTGAGGGAAACCGCATTAAAGCAGGAATATGGAATCGGTGTCCCTTCAGCTGTTCGACTTCCATTTATGTTATCTTTGACCATTGGTTCTTTTAACTGGAGTTGATGGGGGGGTTGCGTTCCAAGATCATCTGGGGTGGAGGGCACATGTTCTGTCCTCCTTCATTAAAGGAGTAAATATTATTGTACAGAGGAATGTTTTGATTATAAATACAAAAGAACATGGATAGATTGTTTTATGAAATTGATCAAAATGCCTACAGGGAGTTGTCTTCCTGTGCAAGGACTTTTTTCCTTGTAATTCATCTCTGAGTAGCCTGTCTTCACTACACATCCACATTTAAAAAATAATAATAATGTTTTCACCATAATATGGATCATATTATGAAGAAAAATGCCCTATATGTATTTGACATTGTTTCAAAGACAAGGTAGCCTACATGGCTAAATTATCCTTAGCATAGTTTTGTTTATTTGTTGCAGTGCTCCAGTTAAAGAAGTCCCACAATCTCATAAGAAAAGTTGCTTTCTGGATGAATATGCCTTAAGACATTACCGCCATCATCATATTTTAAATTGTACTGCAAGGTCAATTGTACTACTGATGTATTTAAAAATGCATAGCTGCTTATATTTTCTCCAGTGGCCTTGATATAGATTGTGTGATGTAGTTTGTGCCAACTTGACCAGAGGGCTTTCTTAAGGAACAGGAAAATATATCTGGGAAGTTCCTGCTTCTAAAAAGTGCTACGGGATTCATGGGCTCCATGCACCAATGTAATTGTTGTTGTGATGCAGCAAATTGAAAGCCACAACATTTCCAATTGCACAGCACTATGCTATATTCTAAATATCAACTTCCAGACTTTTGAGCATTCTATACCTGGAAAACAGTGATGATTAATGCTCTCTTTTATGTTAAATTTTGTGATTGTGTGGAATTAAAGTGATTCGGAATAAAAGGGGGAAACATGGCTGTAACCCCAGATACGGGTGAAAATGACCTGGCTGAGAATTAAGAAATAAAGTCATTCAGATAACTTTAATTCTGATTTCTGCTCTGTGATGCTGAGTATTCTCTTTGGGTACTATTATTATCAGATATAGCAGTAGCAACTTCTGCCTGGCTCATGAATGATTTGTTGTTGTCATGCGACGTCTAGTTGTTTCTGAGATGTTCGTTTCATGGCTTGCCAATGTCAACCACACATACATTTCAAGGAGCTTCCAGGGTGAAGAGGAGATTTGATCACAGGTTTCCTTAACCCTAGTCTGATCATCTATCTACTACACCATACACTAGAGAGATTTGTGCATGATTTCGTAAGCCTCATCACGTAAGCTTAATTCAGTAGAGCAGAACTTCACTCCAAGTAAATATGCTGTAACATATCAAAAAACCTGGACACCGATGAAAACGAAAAATACACAACAGTAATGTAATGGCAGAAAGAAGAGAAACACAAAACTACAATTTGTAGAAGCAGATGCTTGACAACATGCTTATTCTGAAGCCATTGTACAATCACATCAAAGTTGTTTTCCTCTTCGTAGTGGTTTGACTTGAGGCGGCAAAATCATGTGGCACCTTTCACTGCAAAGCCATCAAACCCCATGCATTAATACATCTGTTACTCATATCAGTGCTACATGACTTTTAGATGATTTTCAAATTCATGAGAAAGAAATACTTGCAGTTTCTTGCCAGATCCTCGTGGTGTCACTCTTAAACCAGGATGGAAACCAAAGAGAGAGCAAGAGCAAAGGAAGGAAGAGATCCACTGAGGGTTAGGTTTTTCCCCCCATCACTGTGGTGCAGGACAGCAGAACAGAAGAGCAAAGGGATTGCAGTCCTGCCGCAAAGGAGAAATGAAAACGGTCACAGTCCCTAAAAATTAAGAGGAAAGGCAGATTGTTTCTTACAGACATTTCTTGTGTCTTGGAGAGAATTTGAACTGCATTTCATTTTTTTTTAAAAAAGAGAAGAGCTGCTTTCTCACAGAGCCGATGGGCAGAAGGCATGAAGAGAATGGCCAGGCACTTAGAAGGCAAGTACGGCTTCTCTTACTGTTGTGTTTCCCCTGCTGGGCTGCCTCAGAGCAGATTAGGTATTCAATCCCTGAAGAAATGGCTAAGGGCTCCGTGGTGGGGAACCTTGCCAAAGATTTAGGGCTGAACGTCAGGGAACTAGCAAAGAGAAATCTGCATGTTGTCTCTGTGGCTAAAATGCAGCATTTCAGTATCAACCCAGAGAATGGAAACCTCTTTGTGAACGACAGAATAGATAGAGAGGAAATATGTGACACAATTGCCCTCTGCCTTCTTAATTTTGAGGTGGTGGTTGAAAATCCTTTAAATGTTTTCCACGTAAACATAGTGATACAGGACATTAATGACAATGCCCCCCATTTCCTCAATGACATAATCAATTTGGAGATCATTGAATCAACACTAGCAGGAACCCGATTTCCCCTTGAGAAAGCTGAAGATCCTGATATTGGGATGAATTCCATTCAGAATTATCACCTTAGCACTAATTCATACTTCACTTTGGATGTTAAGGAGAGCCAGGATGGAAACAAATTTGCAGATTTAGTGCTGCAGAAACCACTTGACCGGGAAACTGAACAGACCCTTCATTTGATCCTCACTGCCCTGGATGGAAGTGAACCCAGAAAAAGTGGGACTGCCCAGATATGGATTAATGTCACAGATGCCAATGACAACCTTCCCATTTTTACTCAAGACATGTATACAGTTACTTTGCAAGAAAATGTGCCAGTAGGGTCCACCATAGTCCAAGTTACAGCTCTTGATAATGATGATGGTGTGTATGCCCAAATCAGGTACCATTTTACCAATGTACCAGTAAATGCAAATAGGAAATTCAGTCTGGATCCAAACAGTGGTACAATCATTCTTATTGGAAAATTAGATTTTGAAGAGAACAAAAAATATACCATGACAGTAGCAGCAAAAGATGGAGGTGGATCACTGGCACATTGCAAAGTTGAAATAAATATTATTGATGAGAATGACAATGAACCGGAAATAACATTAGCCTCCATCTTCAGCCCAGTTCCTGAAGATGCTCTGCCTGGAACAATGATTGCTCTAATCAATGTCAATGACAAAGACAGCAATGACAATGGAAAAGTTACTTGTTATTTAGAAAATGATTTGCCATTCAAGATTTTCCCTTCATCTAATAATTATTATAAGCTGCTGACAGACAGTCCCCTGGATAGAGAAAGAAATCCTCAGT